>CM043122.1:39580907-39740636 GCA_023701765.1 Hylyphantes graminicola | reverse complement strand
CCCGTCCTAATTGCATTCAACTGCGCTGACGATATGAGTTCAAATTTAAATAAAAGTAGTTAAATTTAAAGGTAATTGAGTATAGTATGAGAAAACTAAACACAACACATTTTATAAAGCGCAAAAATACATTTGTATTGCATTATTAAAAGGGGGGTTGTTTTCTTTGTTGAACATAGTTACTTTGTATGGAATTAATTATCTTATCATATGTTAAGAGTTTTATTTAAGCAAACACCTACTTAATTTATTTTCGAAAATTCAAAAGAAATTCATTGAACAATCCTGGAATTCTTCTTCAATTTGAATACTCGCATTTCAAAAATCAGCGTAACTGTAAGGTTTCTTAATAAAATTCTACATTTAGAAAGAAGCTCAGAATTCAATTAGCTATTTAATTATATGACGACCTTATTTTTATTCATTATACATTTTTCGAAAACAAATCAAGCATGAAAGGCAACCCGCTTTTTTTCAACACTCATATATAAACAACTAAATCTACCTTCATAGAAAAAGGGCATTAGCCTAGTGTTACCACCAATGACTTCTGCCCTTTTTCGATTTGGTGCGTAATTGTAAAAGTGCGTAACATTGAAGCGGAGGAATATAGTAGGTTAGAAGGAAATTAAGTTTGGACAAAAGATTTACCATACCACTGAAATCATCACTTTTTACCAAGAAAAAAGCCGATAGTAGGAAAACAATGAAATTAAATTATCAAAGTTTGCGCTTATCCGTCTATCGACAATATTGAATGACTGCTGCTAAAGAGAATAAAAATGCATCACAATCTGTTCTATTTCTTTGAATAGTAATAAATACTTGGGTTTTAAAATCTATTCAATGTTAATGTTTTTATGGTATACACCTAAGACAAATGTATGGGAAATAACCTACGAATTTCAAATATGGTAAACCGAATAATATTTTTTTAGAAAAGAAACATGGTTTTCTTAGTTGTTAAGGAACGTTTTCCTTTTGTCAAAAATTCGTTATTATACTTATTGTTAAGTAATTTTAAATAATGATTTAAACACCGATCAAAGTAATTTACAACTAAAAATTGGTTCTTAAAAATAGGACTTTACAAAGTGATTTCAAAGTAGGATGACTGATACTTAAAGAAAATAAAAACACATCACAATATGCTGTATTTCTTTGAATAGTAATAAATACTTTTCTTTTCAAATCTATTCAATGTTATTAATTTTAAATTGTACTCTTATGACAAATATATGGAGAATAACCTACAAAACCTCACATATGATACGTAATCTAATGGTAAGGTATCTAATGTATTTTTAAAGGAAAAAAAACGTGTTTTTCTACATTTTTGTATGTGTTATTTTCGCCAAATATTCATGACTATGTAGTATGTATGGGTTTGTTTCGTCAAACATTCGTTGTTGGAAAATAACGTAAAAATTTTATATAAAATGTATTAAAAATAACCTACGAACACTATTGTCTTTTGTTAACGGAGACAAAAATTAAAATTTCTAATTAATCAAGATCATAACCAATTTTCTTCGTTGTTAATGGGTTTCGCTCTCAAACTACTGAAAACTGGCACAAAATGACATTACTATGAATATATCAATTCGACAGTGTGAGTATAATCATTACTTCTTACAGAAAATAGATTTTAATTAAAAAAACTACAAATATTTTTTAACTGAATGCAATTAAATAAAAAATAAATATTAGTATGCTGAGACTTATGTATATTTCAAATATAGGTAGTTTGGTTTCGGGCTGTACATTTCTATTCTCATTGAGAAGCTTCAACACAGTCAATAACGCCTCGTAATTAAGAACCATGGCTAAGTGGCGAGTAAGATATCTAATCCGGTCACTACATACATTTAACAAATCACACCTTTTCTTGGGTACATTCGGAAACCCCGTTTTTTTTAAGGTTTTTTTTTTCAGTATATGTAATATAATTCTATGATTTACTAGCTATGTAAAATAATCTGATTATTTTATATTTCATAAAAAAAAATTGTGCTAGTAAACTTATTATTCATAATTTAAAGTCATATAAAGTTATTTGAAAGTATCTTAGTAACTCCTCATAAGTATAGATTACTTAAAAGGTAAGAACTTGTTAGTAGCATTTTTGTTATACAAATTATCATCAATATGCCTTACAATATAAATTACAGCACAAGTTTTCTATGAAAAATATTCCATTGACAAGATGATTGTAAGTTGTTACAATTACGGTAAGTGATGAAACATTATTTTCTGCAGGCTGTATGTAGTTCCACCTTCTTAGTCAAAGTGGATTTTTTTGTAAGAATGTAAAAATCATTCGTATTACAAAAAATAAAATCTGTATATCTGTTTCTGTACAAAAGTATTCGGAATTTTTTGATTATAATAAAAATATTTATTATGACTTTTATTTAGATGCGTAAGTAATTTTTTCGTGTTATTTGAAGAAACGAATATTAGAAAAAGACGAAATTGGAAACCATTTGAAAGTTAAAAATAAGGTAAGATTTAATTATTTTTAAAAAATCAGTCATAATTAATTATTAAGCAATTTTTCCAAATAATGTATAATTTGACAATAATTTAGAAAGTAAGTTTCTGGTATGGTTTATTTCCCTGACGCATTTATGTGATTTTGGTTTTCAGCAGTGTTTTCAAATTTTTTTTTTGATGCTATGTTTATGTTGAAAATATTTTTAAATATTATACTGAAAAGATTGTCTCCCATTAATGATCAACTTCAAAGAAACAAGTAAAAAAAACAAAAAAAAAAATATCAAATAGCTTTCTAAAGTTAATGTTTAAATTTATTAAGATAAAGTCAATTATTTGTTCAAAAGTGAAATAGTTGACTATTACTGTATCAAAAATGAATTTGCTTTGTATGTGATAAGTGGAATGAAACCTTAAAGTTTGGTTCATTATTTCAGGTTTCTTCCAAATGGGGACAATCTTTTCTATGAAGACAAGGGCAGAATATGCTGTGAATAAGGTAATTATAAGAGAAATTAAATATAATTATTCTAATGAAATTTGTCATTATGAAATCTATACCTTTGAAAAAACACACATTGCGGCTCTGGTATCGTAAATAAAATTTAAGTTCCTATTTAATATTGTTGTAAAAGCAAGAAATAGTCGTTAGAATATTGCAAAATTTGACAAGAAAATTTATGACTTGACAGATTGTGGCATAGAGAAAATCAATTTAGCAAGGTTATAGAGTAAAAGAGAAAGCCCCTCGCCCTTCACAGAGTAGTCCTTGTCGAATATCTCATACACAATATGTTACAAACACTCTTCCAACTCATATTTAAATATATATATCACCCACTATATATTACTATCACTATTATATTAGTTTAATATTTTATATAAACTATATATATATAACCTATATATCAAACTTTATATACTTTCTATATATATAAATTTATAAAAACCCCCTATACTATCACTCATATATATATTAGGGTGGTCTTAAAAATAAATTTTCGATTTTTGAACGGGCCCAACACCCCCTCAAATTGTTTATTCATTAATGAAAAAATAATTCCTGCCAAAATTTCGCCAAATCAATTAGATAAATAAACACGTGCCCACGGGGCTTAAAAAGTTTTGAAAAACGCAAAATTTTAGGGTGTCTAATTTTTTAATAATTCCATTATAAATCAAATATCTAAGGCCAAATAAGAAAACATACTCAATACAAATTTGTTGTAGATTTATAAAATTTCTTACAACTTTGTTATTTACCACCTTTTTGATCTATGAGTAACAGGTTATGAGTTAATGGGGAAAAGGAAACAAGCGACATTTTACTAGATTGTAAATCCCCCCATGGCCCACACTACGCAAAGCGATATCCTTCCTACTATGGTGCGACATAAGTAATTATTTAGATAACTTTTAACTGTTCTGTCTAAAAATTCACTAAAAAGTTACTGATGTGCAGGTATTTAAATAAAAAAAAAAACGGTGTTTAAAATATACCGCCATTTCAAGACCTTTGGCTGTCAGGGCCGTCGCGTGGGTTTAGCTGGGGCAGGGGGGGGGGGGGGGCGGGGGCACTTTCAAAAATTAATATAGGTTATTTACTGAACTATTTGTGCAGCTAGTAAGCAAATGACATTCTTAGAAATGTAATTATGTTGCTAACCAGTGCTGTTTTGAATGTACAATATGGGAGAAGGGGTCATTGGTTTATCTTAATATTTTAATTGGTTAATCTTAATATTTTATTAATAATAAAAAGAAAATCTTAAATAGTGAATTTTTAAAAGGAATTTAGTATAAGTAAATGTAATAAATTCATTAATGAAAACCAGATAAATTGAAAGAAAAAGAATATTTTTAGAGAATAAATATTATAAATTTCCCTATACTATTAATATTCCAGTATAAAATATTCCCCCCTTTCTTTTCGAAACTTATTGAAAATTCTGTATTATTGACGTTTTCTAGTTTTTAATTTTCTCTACAAGTAAGAAACTAATTTAGAATGTTATCATTTGTAAATTGTTCCGGTACTGAACATAAAAACTGGGGTTTTCATGCCAGATTTCCATGCACTTTTAACTTACTATATTGTCATTATTGTATTGCTTTAGTACAGATTTTTAATAGTGTGATGTGTAATTTTTAAGACAGTCTTGCATGGTCTGTAAAATAAATGTTTTTTTTGGATTCATCCTTTGTAAACTGATAGTTGAATTCTTCAATTAACTTCACACCTCTTTATGCTGCAAAATTTACGAAGTTTAAGGATCTTAAAACTTCCTTTCAAGTAAGACAATTTTCAGAATTGAACATTATAAAGGATGTAATTCCTTGAAATTTCCTTAATGTGGTATCTCTGTCATTCGAATCTGTTTTATAACCATTTATTTGTAGTGTTATATTTTGCAGGTAGAATACATGTTTTCCTCTAAAATTAGATTTTCATCCATTGCAACGAAAACACTCGTGTGAATTCAGGTTTAATTAACCATATTTAAAAATAATATGAGTAACAAATCTCCAATAAATAACAATTTGGCACCAGTTACTTGGTTTTTTAATTGTAAGCAAAAATAAATATTTATTTTCGAGCATAACTCGGTACGAACGTATCAGTACGTATACACGAACTCCACTTTATATTAAACATTTAACAAAGGTCCGAATTCGTTAGAAATTGCTTGTTCTATCAATTTAAAAAATCCGATTAGCTTTTTTAGAACGCAATAAAGTCTTTTTAGCAATTACATTGGTTTCACATCTTTTCTGCCATTACCATATGTAAGAAATTTTTGATTTACTTCAACTAGAGGCAGTAACCATTATACAGGGGTTGAAAACATATGTTCATAAATGTATGAATCATGGCGTATCGCTTTTGCCTTTAAAAAACTTACTCCTTAGCGAAAGTGCCCCCCCCCTCTCTCACCCACGTGACGGCCCTGACAGCCAAACAGTCTTTAAATCGTGGTACATGTTAAGTTTTTTTTTTGTAATACTTGAATCTGCCCCTTTTTAATAAATGTCAGACATAACCAGTTAAAAGTTAATCTAAATAATCACTTTAATGTTGACTACCAAGCAAAAACGTATGCACTCCCTCTGCCCCACCCACGCGACGGCCCAGACAGCCCAAAGTCTTAAAATTACGGCATATTTTAAATGTGTTTTATTTAAATACTTGAATATGTCCCTTTTTTTAGTTGATTTTTAGACAGACAGAAACGGTTAAAAGTTATCTAAATAATTGCTTATGTCGCACCATTTTGAAGGATATCGTTTGCGTAGTGTGGCAATGGGGGGGGGAGGGAGGGGGGGGGGGGGGGGGGGGGATTTACAATCTAGTAAAATATCGCTTTTCTTTTCCCCATAACTCATAACCTGTTACTCATAGGAATCAAAAAGTGTAAATTACAAAGTTGTAGGAAATTTTATAATCTATAACATTTGTATTGAGTATTTTTTCCTTATTTGGAACATAGATATTGACTTATAATTGAATTATTAAAAAAAACACCTAAAATTTTGCGTTTTTTCAAAACTTTAAGCCCCGTGGGGCATTCGGCGGTGTTATTAACACTAATTGTTTTAACTAAAATTTTGCAGGAATTATTTTTTCATATGAATAAACAAAATTGAGGGTATTTGGTGGCACGTTCCAAAATCGAAGATTTATTTTTTGCCATGTTAATAAGGACCACCCTAATATATATATATATATATTTTCTTTAAGAATCATTATTTTACATTGCCGATTGGCGTAACAGGAAACCTAAAAAATAGGTAGAATTTTAGCAGCAACTACTACCTAAAATCGCTTTCTAATACGATGTATAATATTAAATGGCTACAAAATCCCTAAACACAACATTTGATTTAAATTAAAACTTTTAATAGTCATAAGTGACAATTTCGATTAACGTTTTTTTCGTAATTTGAATTAATATTTCTTATCGTTTGATAAATTAAGTTGCAGTTCATTCAATAAAAATTTAGTAAAATTATAAGCGATAAAAAAGAGAAGCGAAAATTATCGTGCCATCGTTCATCACATTTTTTCGAATAAGGATTAACAACTTTCACACCAACAATCTATAATTATTATTTTGAAGTCTTAACCCATTAACGCCCTTTCAGGTGGCGCTAATTTAAGGTTATGAGACTAAAATGATAACAGCTTTACCGGAAAAATTGCCTTAAACAGCATCAATGCTCTTGGGTCAGTTGAAATGTACACTATTGAATACAACGGAGAATTTTTTAATGAGAAAAGTTGATTCATTAAAAAATTGCGAATTTTTTTTAAAGTGTCCCTAAAAAGGGACGCCAGGCATTAATGGGTTAAGGTAGGCGAATACCCAAAATTTTCCAAAATTCTAAAATTTTTACTATTGCTTTAATCTTTTCCAAATTTGGCACAGTGATTTCAAATATAATGAATAATACTATTTAGGGCTTTTGTTTTTATTTAAATATAATTTGTTTATTTTAAACGGTGTTTTTCTGCTAAAAAAGAGGTTTACGCCAACAAGTCTGAACCACATTGAATTTTACATCCAGGAGTTGAACATTTATTATGTGTTAAATTCTTCGTTTTGAACTGATACATGCAATGACCCTCTAGAGTTACATACAAATTACACGAAAAAAAGTTATTAAGAAAAATGTTATAAATTAACCACACAAAAAAAGTATTTTTTTCCATTAACTTACACTTGGACATTTAAAAAAAAAAAAAAAACTTGTATACTTACACCAGATATTAGAGGTTCATGGCACATATATATATTCAAATAGCATCTGTGAAAAACTTCAGGTAAATTAATGCAAAACTTTTTATGCTAGAAGTGTTGGCGTAAACCCCTTTTTATAGTTGAAAAACACCGTTTAAAATAAATCAATTATATTTAAATAAAAAAAAACTGCCAAAAAGCATTGTTCATTATATTTCAAATCACAATGCCAAATTTGGAAAAGATGAAAGTAATAGTAAAAATTTTGGAATTTTGGGTATTCGCCTACCTTAATTCAAATTATAGATTGGTTTGTGGCTTATGTGCTTGTGCTTATGTGCCAGGCTTATGTGCTTGATTAGAGACCCGCTTATAAACTTTAGTCAAGTAAGACAGACACAACAGACACACATACGCGACAGATGCTGCCATCTATCGCACGCCACCTCCACAATTTAGACATGTCGCTGAAGGGGAGGCAAATAGTCTCAAGGGACCTGTATCCTTGAAAAACTGCGCAATGACTTCCCACGGACTTTCAGACCCAACAGATTTCACGAGCACTTACTCCGCATATACTCGGTGGGTCTTCAGCGACCAGGACTCAATCGCGGGACCTTTCGATCCGGAGATCGAGACTCTGACCACAAGGCTCCCCACAGCCCTGTAATAGTCGGGAAACAATGAATACTGAAGTGTAAGCCCTCTCTCGTGCTGCCATTACGTGGAAATGTCATGAAATATTTTAAGAAATCACCAATGCAGTGAACAAAGAGTTAACTTATTGTTGATGTCGTTGCAGTCGCAGCTAAAAAAGTATGTTTTCGGATTTTTGAAAGTTTTTGTCAAAAACTATTCAAAAATTTTAATTTACCAGCAATCATGAAACTTTAATTTTGATGTTAAGGTTAATGTATACTAAAGAAGATACAGGGTGTCGCAATTTCGACTATCTGTTTAAAAAAATTAATTAGGGTTATAGTAAGGTGGGGGGGCAGGGGGGCAAGGGCAAGTGGGCCACCCCCCCCTACCCGAATTAATTATGACGTAAAAAAAATCTGTTACAATATTTTACGTATTTACCCCCAATAGATGCCAGGGAAACATATGGCATCAATTCATTTAAGTAGGTAACAAGGGACAATCCTTTTTGTGAAAATTTTTGAAATTGCAATCTTTTCGTAAATCACGCCATCATCACTATTTCTTATATTTACTTCCAAACAGTTCATGATACAAATAAAAATTTATATATTTTGAAAGTGTAAAAAACATAGTATCTTTTGTAGTGGTCATGTACTTGTGATGTTATAAGGTTAACAGAACAATTGGGTGTCCCAGTTGCCCCCGCGTTTGGGTGGGTGGGCCACCACAAAAGGCGGGGCGGGGTATGGGGGCCAGGTCCCACTTGCCCTAAACTTCTTTTAATATACTTAAAAAAAAGTCCATATTCTATTCACTGATTCATAGGTTAGTCATATTCACTATTCATAGTCCTATTCATTGACATAGGCAGTTTAAAATCTTGTAGCCCTAACATTTTTTTACAATACATGCAAAATGACAAGATAAAATTAATTTTTTTTTTCCTTTAGTAAGCTAGCAAAAAGTTGAAATGGGAATCTGGGGAAAGAATAAGATACTCGTTTTTTTTTCAAACACTCAAAAAACCATGTAGATTTATTCCATCTTGCCCCACCATATCACCATATCATCCAACCAAAATATTGTAAAAATATATAGAGGTGGCCCACTTACCCCACCTTGCGGGCAAGTGGTGGATGGCAAAAAAGGAAAGAAATATTTTTTTTTAAAATTATTATGCCAATGTGTGTTGTTAAGGACATGGGCTACAGTATAATAACATATGAGAGAATGGGACCAAAAAAGAAAGTAAGTTGCTAGGCTGATTATATCCAGTGGTATGAGGGTCTAAAGTCGAATTATGCCAAAAAGGTGGCCCACTTACCCCACCTTACCCTAAAAAAATGGATAGAGATATTTACACAATTCTTGCAGAAAATGAATGAGTCAGGTCTGGAACTTCATATGGAACACGTTGTTATATTCAATTTAACCGACAGATGGCTCTGCAATATCGTGTGTTGGCTGTATGAAATAACTAGACATACGCATATACCGAAAAGAAGGACATGTTCAATAGACTTAACATTTCAGACCACGTGTCCTTCTTTTTGGTGTATGCGCATGCCTAGTTCTTTCATACAGCCAACACACAGTATTGAAGAGCCATCTGTCTGTTGAATTGAACATAATAAAGTGTAATAACATAATAACGTAATAAACATAACTAACATAATAAAGTGTTCTTTATCAAAGTCCAAACATGACTCATTCGTTTTCTGCAAGAATTGTGATAATATATCTTTCCATTTATTTTTTTATTAATTTTTAAAAACAGGTATTCCATTTTTGAACACCCTGTAGTTGGTTGTGATGCAGTCGTTATTTAGCCATCAATGTTATATCCTTCAGTAAAATGGTCAGTAACATATTATCTGAAATTGCATTTATGTCCTCAACTAAAGAACCGGTAAACAAAGTTGCTGAATGTGTCTTTTGCAAAGAAAAATTTACAAAGATCAGTGAAATTTTTATTTAACGCATTAGAACTTCTTTGTGGGCTTATTTTGACTGTACTGCAACAGTTAAAGAAGATTATATTTGTGATTTTTGTGAATAGACTTAAAAACAAAACCATTTATTATATCATAAATTTTCAAATATCGTTTTTTGTTAAAATTAACTTTGTTTTGTAAAGTATGATTAAGTTTTCGGTGATTGTAAACAACGATTCCATATTACCCGACTATCCCATATTACCCTCTACTTGAAACTTTTTTAATGTAAATTTTTTCATTACAAAAAATAAATAAATACTGTTTCGTTTTACCATTTGTACTACATTACCATTAGTTTCATTATACAATTAATATAATTGTGGGGATTATTATTTAAAACCAACAGAGTTATTCTTAAAAAATATAAATATTATTCCAAAATACGACCAACCTCTCTTCTACGTTAAAACGTATGAAAGGTAGGGTAAAACTTACCCCATTATGATTAGGCAAAAAATTAGAACTTTTCTTTTGCTTTCTAAATGCACATATAATAAACCATTAAAGGATATGTATTGTAAAATATAGTATGGCGTTGCTCCAAACTGATAATATATATATAAAAATACAGATTATTCCTTTAAATTGCATTCTTCTTAATTCATCCATAGAAAGTGTAAATATGTCTATCCGAACTTACGGACAAATTGACAAAATGTAAGAAAATAAGTCTGAGGTTATATCTTTCTAACAAAAAATATAATTTTGTTGATCGATATTTAATGAACGTTTAACCCTTTCCGACCGAGCTCTCACGAGCGTGCGGGTATAAAAGATAATGTTCAAGCACATCAAAAATATCGATACCAAAGCACCTGACTTGTACCATTTGTTATTTGTATGAAAATGACTTATTTTCTAAGAAATTGCTGGCATTGATGCTATTTAACGATTTTTTTTTCTTGCTAAAAGTCCAAAGTTAGTCTTATAATTTTTAATTATTTCGAATTTAAAAAGAAATGAAGCTCAACTGGGCTATAATTGAATACAATGACTTTTTAAAATTGTATTTTGTTCTTGGTTTGCATTAATGTTCAGCTTTTTTTTCTGTCACATCCCGTTTAATAAAATGATTATTTGCAAAATCGTATTAAATCAAATTTTTATGGTAATAATTCATCTTTTCACATTTCTGCGTAATGATGCTAATTGTGAATTCATTAAATAATTCATAATTTTTACTTTTATTTTTAGAAGTCACCACTAAATAATCAAATATTTTATAAAACAATAAAATAAAATTTAAACATGGGAATTATGTTTAACACAAACATTTAAGACCCGCGGTCAGATGGCGCTGATTAAAAATTATGAGACAAAATTTGGAGTTCTGTCGAAAAAAATGCGTTAAGCAGCATCAATGCCAGCAACTCCTTTAAAACAAAGTCATTTTTATACAAATAACGAATGGTACAAGTCAGCTGCTTCTGTATCAATATTTTTGAAGAACTTGCACATTTTTTTATACACACACGATCTTGAAAGCTCGGTCAGAAAAGGGATATAGTTCAAAAAATACCTACTATAACATTATAGTTAAAAGAAATTACTCCTATACAATAACATGTGATAAATTTAAACGGTGTATATTGAATTTATAACACAGTTTTGAAATAGTTAAAAAGTCAGTTTGTAATTTATAGTTAAGATAATTCACCTGTTTTTCAAAACTATTTATTAACAAATACAATAATCTATTGCTATACTCATATTTACCTTTTTTATAAATAAACTATTAATATCTCTCCTGGACTTCTTTATGTATCGAAAAATACTATTTACGAGTCCCTTTTTATAACCACTTTTCTCTCTACAGAAAAACATATTATCCTTAATATTCCTAAAGTCTATCTCTTCGATAAGGCAGGCGAGGGCGAAATATCGAACAACGATTCCAAAGTACTTAATCTTCCACGCATTGTAGAGAACCACCTATTTCGCGAGCCAGCCCTTTCGGCCCTCAGCCACACTTAACTGCATTCTTTTGACAAAACTCTAACTGAAATATCCAGAAAAATAGCAGTGAAGTGACGGCTATCATTGAGGTTTCAATCTTAAGGGCAAAAGATCCAGCTGGACATTCGGTTCCTCAAACCAAACTGCCTCAGTGTTAATCCAATGGATACAAATATAATGGATAACTGTATCGAATATTTTTACAAAAGGGTTTTCATGTGATAAATATGGCTAATTTTCAAGTCTCAATCCAGCTTTTAAAATTGGTAAAAATATTTTTTTTTAATTTTTGATAAATAATTTTACACAAAATATTCATTCAAAAAATTTCAAAAAGTTGTATTTTAGAAGCCTAAAGTCATATGCATTTATTATTTAGAAAAACTATTTGTGAAAAAATATTCAATAAATCCGGAGAAATGAGGCTTCGATTTTTTTCCTTATTGGATTAACGCTGAATGAATTTTATTTGGAGACCTGTGGTCGATCAGGCTCATTCCCTTTGAAGTAACAAAGCGGTTATATATATTACGTGCAACATTAAAATACCTTAATATCAAGCACCTCACATCCTCACAGTATTATTAAATAAAAAACAACCACGTGTCTACTGAAATTCATTAAATTGCCTCTTACATTTTTGTCAAACTTACGATATAACTTCCTAAATGGTATTTTTGAGTCAGGAAAAAACGAAATCACCTTTGAATTGATTTCCTAGTAGCTCATTAATTTTATTGAAGAACTACGAAAACGCATATTTACAAGCAGGCAATAGGGGGGCAAGCATAGAATTTGTGCGGTAAATACTGTCGTGTGCTAAATCCTGGCATTGTTTAAAAGAAATAAAGTACTTTGGATAAAGCTTTTGGAAAGGTATTTAGGTAAGTCATAATGCGAAATTAAAATAAAGTCCATTTATTTTGTTTGTCTTTAAGGATCTCAAATTATTGGGAAAGCAGTTTTGGGGAATCGGGTTTTATATTTAGAAACATGTTTTTATTTGAGGATTTTGGAAGTAAAAGCATAAGAATTTATTTTATCAATTTTACTAAATACTTAAAAAAATAGTGTGATAAAACTTGGTTAGCCCTTTGCAGCATTTGTTTCACAAAAATATTGTAAATGCCTTTTTTTGTTATTATTATCCTTTTTGTAAAACATTCATTTAACTTTGTTAATAAGTAAAACTCAAGAAAATAACTTAAATTGGTATATATTAAGTAGATTTCTGTGTTTAAATTGAGGTATATTATTATTACTTTAACGACAATTAACACGTTCACAACATATAACTCAAAATGTGCTCATCCGTTATTGTTTTATAATCAGTAAAATATTCATGTCAAACATAAAACTAAACCCTCCACTTCTAACTTTGACGAAAACCAAGCCCGAATACGAGAGAGTGAACGCTAAAAAATAAATTAATTAACAGCAATACATAAAAGTTCAAATATCGTTTAATTAAGCTGCTAATAGCGACAGTATGATGTTAAAAAACAGTATTCTATTGGAAGTTCGCGAATAAAATGTTTGAAAAGTTTTATGATTTATAGACACTAAACAGAATTAAAATTTGTCAAACATCTGCGTTATGGTTAGCAAAAATAATGTAATACTTTTTTTATTTTAGAGTTCGATTTAGATTAATATCAAACGTTAACACTTTGAACTAACATTCACTTGAGTTTCATATCACTACTATAAGTTGGATTTTTACACCAATTTAACTTTTCACAAATAATTAATATTTAAAGAACTACGTGAAAATATTTAAAAAAATATTATTTACTAATTTTAATTTCCTTGAAAAATTAAAAAAGATAGTTTTTATTTTAAACAATCAAAAATAATTTATTTATTACATAACACCAAGACTCAACTTATGACTTTTGTTTTTGATTTTCAATGATGTTGTTTTCATATAAAATGTTTTTAATGTCACTCTTCTAGCAGTTATTCTTATATACACTGCTCAAAACAATTAGGGGATCACTTAGCTTTCTTTTGTTAACTCTTTTAGTATCAACTTTTTTTTATAATAATCTCTTTATTAATATCAATCAATCAAGAAACTACAGATACACACACAAAAGCAAAATCGTATTAGCTGCTTAGGGGAACATTCCCGTTCAAGCTGCCTGGAAAACTAGTTAAAAGTTTTAGCAATAATGTCCAATGTTTTTATTCTAAAATTTGTGAAATAGATTCATAATACATCTAGAATGAAATGGTAAAGAACAGGGTTGAAAAAATCTTAATTTTTTAACTAATATTTAAGGGGAAAAATTGGAATCATAGCTTTTGAATAAATTATATCAATAATTTTTCAAACATTTATTTTTTGAAAAATAGTTAAAATCAATTTTTAAACATTTAAAAATACAAACGTGAAGAATTTGGGGTCAATTTATTTAATAAAATTGTTTTAGTGTGAATTTTATTTTGCCATGTTTTTCATTTTTTCCTTTTAATGAAACAAACACTATTTCTTCAAAAGATATAATTCTTCTATCTAACAATAAACAAAACACTCTCAGAAATAACACTTTCATTTTTGACGATTCATGAATCCTCAAGCCTCATTTCGTTAATTTTGAGGATTTTTTCGTCAAACTATCACGTGACTTTTGAGTAAATGCGAATCCTCACTTTTACGATTGGGATTTGACGATTCTGTATCTTGATTTTGAGGAAACTGGATTTCATTGTTGTACTCACATGCTCAAAAATGACGAAATATTTCTTTAGATTAGACGACATTCAAATCCTCATAAAAATGACGATTCAAACTTCCTCACTTTGAGGAAACGAAAACTCGGAGCATTGCCAGTAACGGAATCGTCAAAATTAAGGAAAATTACGTCGTTTTTGAGCATTCATTTTTTAGAGTGAATGCGAGCTTATTTTAGTAAGAAAACAAATCACAAGCTTATAATTCCAAGGGGCGAAAAGGGTGTAAACCGCATGCTCCCCTAATTGTTTTGAGCAGTGTAAAAAAGAATCCATATTGTATATATATTCGTAAAAGCATTACTGATGAGAAATCCCAAAATGTGAGGGATTTCTTGAAAGTTGACAAAAGCCTTTATTAAAAAGTGTAGGACATCGTTGAAAATGCATATTATGTATCAGAATACGTTTCATGAATTCCAAATATATTCAAACAGTTAATATATAAACACCCCCCCCCCCCCTATACTAAAAAATACACTAAAAACTTAACTTTTTGCCAATTTAAATTAAAAATATAATGGAATCGTATATACTTCAAAATAAATAAATGTTTACCATTGTGGAAACAGCTTTATTTACATTTTACTTACATAAATTTAAATAACTGTACCCTTAAATACGCTTTAAATAAAAATAACTAAAGAAACTTTTTTAAAAATGTTAATACGAAATTAACATTATTTTTTCAAAGCTGATTCGAATATTTGGTTTGTGCCCGAGGTTATTTCTCGTCAGCAAAAATTATTATTTCACAATCATTTTGTTTGAAAAATTGGATAATAATAAGATTAGGTTTTTTTTTATTCCATAACTTTTCGGTCCTAATTTTTAGGAAAATTATTAATTTAATATCTACTTTGTTCGCGTTTGAAATTACGTGTTACTATAAAAGGAAAAATTATGTTTTTGAAAAAAGAATAATTTTCAAAGGAAAGCATAGTGAAACTGACTAGAATTATTTTAAGGTTGAAAAATTAAGATATTAGATCGATTGATTAATTATTTTTAGGTTATATTTAATTATAAATTTGAAGAACATAGATTTAGAGGGAAAACACTTCGCAATATAAAAGTTATCAGCTTTATACATAAATATCTTCTAAAACATATGTTCAATAAAAGCATTTAAACTTTTATTTCTTATTGTGAAAAAACGCAATGCAACTTTAATTGCTTTTGTGACAGCAAAAAAACTATTCATTGTTTTTTACGTTATAATATCATTTATCAAAAAATCTATTCTACAAGACTAACTGAAAAACCTTGAGAAGCTGATTAAACCAGTGCATCTTATTACTCCACATCGCAAAACGAAATCACATAAATTTGAGAAGCGGAATGACAGATTACCTTTTTTTTCTTTTCGTAAAATTGATAATAAGTCCAATAACTAAGTGTAATAAATAGGATTATGTGATGTTTATGGCATAAATAGATAACGCATGGCCCCACACTTTTCATCAAAAGAATCTGACGACAATGCCACATAAAAAACAATTACTTTCATATTGATACTTAAAGGAAAAACTAACTTAGATTGAAGAAAATGCAAATGGAAACCAGCTGCAACCGACTGCTCAAGAAGTTCATCGTTGGAGAGTCAATCCGATAATTAAATTTTGGTTTCTGTTGAATTAAATTTGCATTTCCTGGGTTGTGATATTGCACCAAGTCGTCCCTCAACATTTTAAAATTTTGGTCTGATACAGATTTAACTGACATTTAACGTAAAATAATAATTCAGAAGTTAATAGAAACCTCAAAAAATATTTAATTTATAAACCATTCAATGATATACTTGGATAGTGTTTAGTTAATAAACGATATTATGATTTGTTTATTATTAAATTAAGAAGTTATACAATTTGATATTATTTAATAATAAACAATACTATGATATGATATTATAATATTTAATAAATAAACGATTATATGTTGTGCATAACAAAATGTAAGAGAATTAAAGCTATAAACCTAAACAACTTATGCAGGATAAATTAAGTTACATAAAAAACAAGTTTAAAAAAATTAAACTGTACTTTTTTTTATTAGGAAATAAACGTGTTAAGAGCATTATCAAAGTCGTCGTCAATGCTTTGCAAAGGTGTCGTTAATATCTTAAACTTACATATTGGACACGAAGAAATTCACAGAAGTCGTCCCATAAGCAAGTTAACTCTATTCCAAGTATAGTGGATAAAAGAAAAAAAAAACACTCGCGTTTCGGTTTTCTAAATTAATTAAACTTTTATACTTGTAAATTTCACAATATGTGCATAGTTACTTAACTTCTTTGTCAAGCGCTAGTTACCGCTTTGTCAAACCATTGATGGGATTTTTTAAGCACATTGGTATATCTTATGTTTTAAATAAAGGTTGTCCGCTCGATAATTCAACTTGATTCTCCGTAACTTGAGGGGCCAAGAGTTCGGAAGTGCCTTTAGGAACAACCGTAAGCAAATAGCAGCAGAGTTGGCTAAGCAAATATACACTTTTATTCTACAGAAGCTATCGAAGTTTTTCATTTCAAAGGGAATTAACTTTTTGTGGATTTCGTTTTTTTTTACCTCACGAATTCAACAAAATTTATTTAGAATAGCGACAACATTGATTTTAGTTTATTTTCCTTTTGTTAAATTTCATTGGAAAAGGAGATTATGGAATTCGATTGTCGTACCACTTTGTGGAAAGCTTTGTTTCAGTGATGAATAGTCAAGGTGACATCAGTTTTTTAAGAGTAGCTTGAAGGATAAACGATTTGCGATGGAAATTGTCGCGTACATCACCACTGTCATAAATTGAATTTATTTTTTATCTAATTTACCCTTTCTTTTTTTTAAAGTATATTTAAATTATAAGTGGTTAAAAGTTGCCGATAATTTTGATACAATAGTATAAAAGAAACATTTTAATTAAATAAGCTTTGCATTTGGACCTGGAAAGTGAATGGTTGAGTTTCAAGAGGGCTAATAAGCGTCTTAGTGATAGGCTCGCCGACAATCGACATCGTCCACTGAGGGGCCCTGGTAATTTGGTGATTTAATAGTTTCCAGCTTCTATTTCTAGCCTCCCTCAGTAACTTTAACACAGCCAATTATGCCTCGTATTTTATAACCGCGATCAAGTTACTAGGTCGATATGTGGTTCTAAAATACGCGTCGCCATGGCCCTCGTGTAGCTCTAGTGCGACGATAATTCAAACCTAACCTAACACGGTCGATACCTGAGCTGGCACTCAACCGAACTTCGAATTTTACAGATATACCGAACACTTCTGTAACAAAGTACTCGGAGTAATGATATCAATATTTGTTTATTGCGATATAAGGACCTTTGTGTTAGAAAATTATTTATGTTTTATCAACATTATAAAAAACGGTATGTAAAAATCCGTAATATACCACATTTATATTTAAAAATTTAGATGTAGTACAAAATAAAGTTTTATTTTATTAAATGTACAGATATACAATCAAAAACTGAAACTTTATTACCTCAATATTATAAAGTGATTAAAATCCCTAGAAACATTACACTAAGACAAACTCTCTTAATGGCCTAAAATCTTCATTTGATTCGATTAGACTTTCAAAAAAATCAAACACCCTCAAGTCAAAAATGATCTTCCGAGTCTCTATCATTAAGTACTATCCTTTGTTAAATGCAATTTGCTGAAGAACAAAAGAAGCTTATCGCTCCATCGTTTTAAATCAAGTTTTCTAATGATATCTCATAGAAGTTTTCTGCGTAATATAATGAACTTCCACTACGCTGATAATGAAGACGATTCCAGGAATTCAAAATCTCTTATCTATTTAAAAACGAATTTTTTTGCTCCATTACCATAAAACAGAAGACTAATAATGTCTTTTTTTATTCCAGGAAAAAGAATTAATGTTTAATTGGATTGTTAAGTAAATTTGGTGTCAAAATGTTATGAATTAGTATTATAAAGAACGAATTGCTGTATTATAAGATTGGACACAATTCTGTTTTTCCACTGAAGTAAAGGTTTAAAGTGATCGAAGTGGCTAACAATAGCAAATATGCACTAAATATATTATTCGTAAAAAAAATCTGTTACTTTGTTATAGGTTTTTGTTAAAGTTTGTTAATCGCATATTGTTTCGAGATAAAAATCAAAACTTGATTTTTTGAGATACATAAATCTTAGCAATACTGTCAAATTGAAATTTCCAAAAAAGAATATTTTTTTTAGCTTTGTTGTAAATGTACATTTAAACTAATAGAAATATAAAACCTATTCGAAAGGGTCAGTTTAATTTTTTTGATAGAGACGCAGTGAAAATGATTTGCTGTAAAATTATTTGTAATTTATGTTTCAATAACATCTACAGATATTTAACGAGAGGAAAAAAATCATTTCGATAAGATACGCACACAAAAATATAATTTTGTCGTTAACAATAATACATCAGCTGGTGGGCATTATTACAAAAAATAGTTTTATTCACTAAATTTAGCTATACAATTTTACCAATACTTAATCTATTTTATTACATATTTTATTAAATATCTAAGTCTCTGTAAAACTAGTGAAAATACCAGGTATTTTTAATAATCTGAAATAATATTTAATCTTTAAAAAAAATTTAAGTTTTAATGAGATTTATAAATATCTCTGTATCTGCACTGTTAAACATTGGGAAAAAAATAATTGTCAATCTCCCCTAATTATTATAAAATCTTTGATCTTGAATCCTTACAGCCCCAAACTGAAATTTTACAAGTATCAAAGAAATTTCGTAAGCAGGTTATCTCTTTTTACTACCTATAGTCCGATTTAATTTCAAATACAAACTAATGCCTCTAGTATTACACTTACATGTATTAAAAAAACTTCAATTTGTTCCGCTTTTCAGCGTTTTTAATGAAATTTTCGCTGGTGGAAAAATGCAATGCTTTTAATAATAAAAGCGTCCCTCACTTCAACATAAACAAAACAGAGGAATTCTTTAAAAATGAGTCATTTTTATAGCCCCCAGCTCTTGTAATTAAAATCCATTAATACGCCTAGCATCGTTTTAATATGAAACTCACGCGGGCTAAAGGCGGACCTCGACGTCTATTGTTGCAAGAGGGGGGAGGGGATAAAACATTAATTGTTTTCACCACAAACGAGAACGGGGACTGGGATATGTAAGAAGTAACTGGTCGCTCGTATTCTCTTGTTTGAGGGAGTGGGTAAAAATGAATGCATTCGATGGGATGGTTTGGCATTTTCGATATTTAAATACAATGATTCAAAAATAGAGTTAAATCAAATCATTTGATTAAAATAACAAAATCAGAATTTGTATTTTTAATTAGTATAGCATAAAGAAAATGTTTAATTTTGAACTGTAAATCTTATGACTGAAAACCCATCCAATGTAAAAAAAATAAGTTAAAATAAGAATTTGTCTGTTATTTTCCTACGAAAAATATCAAATTTCTGTAAACTTATATATTAGTTTGTAAAAATACATATGTTCTTGATAAAATTATAAAATCCACAATCACTGCTACATATTGCACTTGTTGAGAACACATTTTTTCTGTTTGATTAAGAACAAAAAAAATGATACATACAAAGTACTTCCGTGGTCAGATTATGTAGACCGTCGGCAAGGGTTCGTATGCGGGCTATGGCTAGACTCTTTAATTTTTTTAATGTACCCAGCAACACAGAAAGTATTTTCTGTATTGCTTAATTACTGAGAAAATCAAGCCCTCGAATTGATAACAATGTAATTAATTTCTGGCAAGTTTCATTCTAGAAATTTAATAGCAATTGTGGTAGTTTTACTTTTTTTTAATGACCCAGCAACACAAAAATAATTTCTGTATTGCTTAGCTACGGAGAAATTCTGTCTGATGTTTTATGTAGCATTATAATTAATTTCTGGCAACTTTTAATCTAGAAATTTAATAGTAATTGTGACAGTACATATAACAGGATTTTTTTACAGTGTAGGAATGAACACCTTTCCCCAGCACACTCATTGATGTGCTGTGGAAACTGTGTTAGCATTGTATTTTCAGTTGACATAAAATATAAAAACACACTTTGTCATGGATGGTTTTGAAGGCTTCCCGGCTAGTGGTCAGACGGACGCGATTATTTTTGCAACAATCAAATTGAATGCTTGATAACTATATATCTCATGAATAATGAAATATGATTGTATAACTATATAACTCGAAACTTCCCCCTACGTTGGTTGGGAATTAACGTTACACGGAAGTTTTGTTTTGTACGGAGTAAAAGCTAAGCATTTTAATGAAGACTATAGCAAAATAATAATATCTAAGCTAACATTTTTAATTAGTAAAATTGAACTATAAAATATTTTTTTTAAATATAAAGCAGCGTCCATGGACACAAGTTATTAAAATGTGACATATATTACTCATTTCTACTTAGCAGAACTATTTCAGGAAAACACTGTTAATAGAAATGCATGTTCCACAAATGAGAAAGGTGAACCGGAGCACTTAAAATTTATTCATGTGATTCTTTTAATTCTTCCGATGTTTTAAAACGATGAAAAATACTACTAGCTTTGTTGTGGTTGTGCGTTTAATGTAGATTATTAATTTTTTCATCTCGTTTGTGTCTTATCAACAGTGAAACGAATTATGATGGTTTTAATTAGTCTTTTATCTTGTTGAGTTGCAGTATATTTTTACGGTTTTCACCTCAGAGACTTTAGTGAACTTTTAATGTTAATCTGAATTATGAGTTTTACATTGCTTATGGTTCCTGTTAATTTATTTGATGTTTAATTTAAATTATTTGAGACGGTTGACTTAGGATTTTTTTTATTCCCAGGCTTTTTTATGTGTGAAGACGATGATAATTATTTAAATATTGTTTTTAGATTATCTATTTTCTTTCTATAAATGGTGAATACTTATTATTTGGTATTTGGTTTCAATTTATTGTTGCGTTTGGAATCTATAAAATTCATTTTTTTTATCATTTAAATATACAAAATTTTAGCGTAACAGAAAAGTTTACATAATGTAAAAATACAAGGATTGTATATTTAGTAATTATACATTTATATGAATTACTAAATGTAAAAAATAGTAAACGTAAGTATAACTGTTCATGCATCTTAATTCGCTGATGTTTAGAAGAAAGAAGCACGGTGAAAATTTGTAATTTTTTTAGAAGTGACTACATTTTGCATTTGACGATTCATATAAGCTTATCATGATTTAAATTTTCGTGACAAATATGTTTTAAAATACGAAAGTATTTGTTAATCTGAAGAAAGAGCTTTACCGCTTCATTCGTTTTCACCATTTACCGAATTTTTCTTTGTGAATAAAAAATATTATTAAATATCTGCGCAGAATATTATACTTGGCGATACTCTATAAAAATTGAAATATTAGTATACACAGGACAACAGCAAGAAAATCCATAATTAATATAAAAACATTAACTTAAATTCGTGCTTTTATAGAGTGTTTTCATAACAAAACTTTTTTGAAAATATATTCATATTTTTGCATGATTCTTCCAAAAAAAAAAAAACATTTCTATTCACTAACATTTTATGATAAACAAATCATGCGTAGTAAAATATTTCTATCTGCCATTAATATGTCTTCACTTTAAAAATAGCCCATTTAAAAGCACACACATTTTATTTTTCAGTCACAAAAATAAAACAGGGGTTTTTTTTCAAATACAAACCTAATATATAAATATATTTTTTTGAAAATGTTACTTTTTGGAAATCGAAAATTTCTCAAAAAGATTAACAAAATAATTTGAAAACTGTTGTAATTTTCAAATACAAAATTTTGATCCTACAAAATCGCAGATTAAATTAACTATTTAACAGAAACAAGCATAAAATGTTTAATATTTTTTTTAAATCTTAAAATACATTTGATTTTTTAATAGAGCCAACCAATTTAAATATACAGAAGCTTAAAAATATTTAGTTTTAAGTTGTTACAAAATAAATTTACTTAATCAGTTTACATACATAAATAATGCTGTCCAAATAAAGTGTCTTGACACGAAAACTTTAACATTTAACAATAAATAATTTAATAATGCGTAACTTCATCATTAACAATTTAATGCTTAGCAAAGTAATTCTCGCATTTCCTCATACATAAACTATTTATTGGTCTATAAATAACTATTTAACGAATAATTAAGTTATAAAGCATAGATTATGGTTAGACTTACAAAATATCTGTCTCGCCACGTCATTTACTATAAATCGTTTATGCATAAATATTTACTTAAGTTTACTACTGAGGCTCTTTTTAATCTTTTAGATTAGAAAAATATTTGTATAGAAGGGTAATCTTAGGCAATGTCTATATGAATTCTAATATGTTTTAGATATGATATTTTTGAAGACCAGATAATTTCATATTTTAAAATCGTTTAAGTATTTTTTAATGCAAAGAATTGAACTAGTTTTTACTGTTCTTGTAATTGAATTAAAAACATAGAAAACCCCTCCATTTAGTTAAACGTAGTAGTTTAGAATACACTTTGAAAATGATCTGTCAAAATAAATAACTCTTTAATTAAATATTAATATAAATCCTTAAAATGTATTACATATGTTATTAACCCATTAAGACCCTTTCAGGTGGCGCTAATTTAAGGTTATGAGACTAACATGTTAAGAGTTTTGCCGGAAAAGTTGCCTAAAACAGCGTCAATGCCCTTGGGTCAGTTGAAATGTACACTTTTGAATACAACGGAGCAATTTTTTTAAGTAAAAGTTGGTTCATTAAAAATTGCGAAATTTTTTTAAAAGTGTCCCTAAAAAGGGACGCCAGGCATTAAAGGGTTAAAAATGCGAAGATAAATGTTGATGACTATTTTTTTTTTTTTCAAATGAATTTATGAAAACGTTTGGGGTACTTTTTGAAGAGGAATTTTACAAATCGGCTCAATAACTACGGGATATAACCGTTACACAAGAATACAATTTAAAAATACAAACCGAAATTGGGAGATAAATTTGTATATTTTGTTTAATAGTAGGTTATAATTACACTTACGCAAGAAACGTGTTTATCTTTAGATAAGTTTTTGGTCTGAATCCGAATCGCAAAATAACCTTTCAAACCTCACATTTCGCCCAACTCAATAAATCCTTCCAAGGTAAAATATTCAATATACCAAACTTCGGTCTTCCGGACTTTTTTTTCCATATCTCCTACACAAGAGGAGAGGTAAGTAAAACAAATCACTACTGGGACTTTTCCTTTTCGTTGGCCAGCCAAAAGATCGATTTCGTAAATGAGCCTCTAATAAAAAAGCCTGCCAATTCCGGAACTCTGTCAGCCACGTCATAGCTCCGCTAATCTCCCTGCTAACGAACCTACCCCTTGCTGCGTATGAATCTCAGGTAGAGTACCCTTAGGGACTGGCAAGCCATACAAAAAATAAAGTATGGCCGCAAGAATAAAAAAAAGTATGGCCTGCATTTGGTAGGTAAACTTTTGCCTTCTACTGACAGGCATAAATAATGAGTTCAGAACTGAGCTAACAGCTTCGTAATCCAGCAGTGCTGAATAACCTTGTGCTGTGAAATATTAGGGTTTACTTTATAGGAAAGAGAGTCAAAGATTTTGGAGGGCTTTTCTGAGTTTAAAAGGAATCATAAGGACTTACGTGGAGAGATCTTTATCGCTGAGCTTATATCTAGATTTATAGGTCAGGATTCGCTGAATTTTATAGATGTATATATGAAACTTTTTTCCAAATACATTTTTAAATGGTGGTTTTACGAAATAAAATAAAACTAAGTTCTTTCAGAAAATTTACTTATGAATTTTGTATTTTCAAGCCATATCTGGTTTTAAAAAAATAATAAAATGTAATTAAAGTTTATTTTTTTAAATAAATTGTTACAAATAGTAATAATTTATTTGATATTTTCGTTTAGTTATGCACTCATTATAATAATAATACTTAAGTAATTGCACATAAATATTTTTACAAAATTTGCAAACCCATAAATATAAGTTATAAAACATTTTCTCTCATTCTTATAATTCAACCGACTCTACTAAAATCTATTATACGAATTTTTTAAGTTAAGGAAATACACTCAGAGTACTTTACACTAGCACTTTAAGCATAAATAAAATCATTAAAATTGAAAATTTAAAACCTGAAAAGTTTATGTTGATGAAATGTATTAATAAAATAGAAGCTCAATGTTTTTCAAAAACATTTTTAAGTAATCTAACGACATATAGTTAGAAAAATATACTTGATTTGGATAAAAAAAATAACGTACAGCATTCAGAAAAATGACACTTAGGCTATGTTATTTCAATGAAGAAAAAATGCTTTACTTTTCCGCTAAAAAGACCTATATTTGTTTATTTAAAAGATTTAATTGACATATTGATATGAGATTCAAATTACAGATTAAGTAAACTCTATTTGCAAATTTAAATTTTTCAACAACCTACTTAACATAAAGTAGTCCCAATAAGATTTACCAAAACTTTAAAGAAATAATTAAGTGCTACCGAAAACTATTTTAGACATTTTCGCCAATTCCCTAATTAACAGTGACAAACACTATGAAACCCTCGCCAACTTCCCCAGGGAAGAACCATGAGCTCGTTGAAAGCCTTGAAAATCAAAAGCTATTCAATTAGCTCATTTGGCGAAAATAAAATTCCGGCTGATGGTTATACTGGGGAGTCGCTAATTTGTCCTAAAGGCGCGAATATTTTGTGAAAAACGAAAAGAAACTTTACGGAAAGCGAGAATAAATATTCAGACCTTAGCGAAGTGAAGGGTAAATAATCTTAAAGTCTCGAATTGGGAAGAGTCTAAGACCAGAATTTCCAATGCTTGATAGAACTACAGCCTAGCGTGCTCTTTGTAAATAGCTGAAATGGTTTGATAAACAATCAACTAATATTTAACTTTTTTTTACAAAACGGGCTTTACAATACATAAAAGCGTTTAGAACTTAAGTTCCAAGATAATTTTAACTTTAATATAAATTTAATAACTACTTCCCAGATTTATGATTAATTCGTTAGATGTCTCTGTAAAATAGCTGATTTGTTAAAACACCAAGCCATAGTTAACTTGTTATCAGTAAAAAGGGTAATTTTAAATTTAAAATAGTTTTAATTTTATGATGATTTTATACATAACCACTTCCCAGAATTACGATAAAATCGTTAGAAGAACTGGAGACGAGATAAAGTTTTATGGCAATAGTCAATGGAGCAATAATATGCTGGAGTAAAACTTTGATGAAACAAAGGGACAATATCAATCATTCAACGCTAACATGTTATATCGACAGATAAATAACAGTATTGCTTATAAATCCTCATTCAACTTTAACACAAAGTGATATTCATCGGTGTATTTTTGGTTATGATTACACCATTACTATATACGTCAGGAAACTGATTTCGAAACAATAAATTAGTATCTACTCAAGAAAGTATGTCACATTTTAAATAATTATTTCCATAAATTCAGGTTTTTTGACCGAATGAAACCTAAATATAAATTTTGAGGTCCAATTGTTATTATTCTTGATGTCGAAATTTTGAATATTAGCACTCTTTCTTACTCAATATTTACTAACAAATTACAATCAACTGTGTCATATTAGTATATGACGTCACTAGGTCGTGACTGATAGATTACGATTAACAGATGAGAATATAACTGGTTAACTGTTATCTGACTGTCATAACCCTCAATGTATATAAACCCAAGGGTCCCAAATAAACGTTGTTGTTTACACTACACCTGCGTTATAAGTTACTTTAACAAACTGTTAGTGCAATAAATGGTTTACAACTTTAATATATTATTTTATACATTACTGCAACAATAAACAATATAATATATACAGCAAAGTTATGGGCTAAATTATAATACTTAACATAACTATATCTTACAACCCCATCAAACTAGCTTTATGAAATGGCATTTGGGGTCTGCGAATTAGGTCCGTGATGCGTTTTGGACTCCCTTTTGTTCAGCTCTAGCAGCCCCCTGTGATAATTATATTGGGGTCTTATCCCTTATAAACCCTAGCATTTAATTACTGTAAGGGTAATTTGCCTAAAAGGATTTACCGCTTATCAAACGGTTTGTTTCTTCACGGCCATGGGAATTACTGTAAGCTTGCATTTAGGAGTTATTACGAACGAGTTTTTAGCTGTTATACATTGCACAATTTGTTTAGCCTTACACTGATTTTTGACGTGAGGGTATAAATTCTGTTGATTACAGGTTTGGATAAAATGATTGAAACACTTAGCAGTTTTTACATTGTGTTTTTTACATTTCTCACAAATTGCTTTAAGATATATCAAAATGCTTTTAAAGACTTGTAAAACTTGTAACGGAGCACAGTTTGAGGCCCAAATATGGTCTCTAATGGTATGGCATGACATGGTATGTATATGGTACGCAAGATAGATATATAGATAAAAAAAAGTTTTGGAGCACCGTGATTTAAAAACTAGGGTCAAGTCGGTAAGTGTGATAGGGTTTCTGCATTTTTCATTAAGAAAATTCGTTCTATGCTTCAAGTAAATTCCAATTCCTAAAATTGGTAGTGAATTATTATAAGAAACATACATATGTAGAAAAAAAAATTATATGTTTGAATTCCAATTTTAAGTGTACAAAATTTGCCTTTCAAAACCATTGCTGTTTTATCACACTTACCCCACATAGGAAAACCCACATAAAAAGAAGACAGTTGCACTTAAATTCAAAAGCTCAAAAGTTTCTTTAAACAAAAAATAAGGTCAATATTTCTTTTTAGTTTAATTATAAGTGGTCTAATGTTATATATTGCAAACTTTCAGATTTTTAGAATGATTTCCAAAGTTACAAGAGCTGTTTATCACACTTACCCCCAATCACACTTACCCCACTTGACCCTACATAAAATTTTTGTCATCTTAAAAAATCGTTACCTAAACAAAAGCTAAAATTATGAAAAGAACTTACACTTCGATAGAATATTTTAAGCGGTATGAGCATTTAGAGACAAAAATCCGTTTATGGGCCTAATATATTTTTATAAAATATTTTA
This sequence comes from Hylyphantes graminicola, assembly GCA_023701765.1. Lineage (NCBI taxonomy): Eukaryota > Metazoa > Arthropoda > Arachnida > Araneae > Linyphiidae > Hylyphantes > Hylyphantes graminicola. Next base: position 39,712,970 of record CM043122.1, on the reverse strand, counting down.
ATTAAAACAAACAATACTTTCTGGAAATTTGGCAAACTGTAGGAAATATATTTTAAACGATTTTTTTATCAACACAAAAATGTTTTAAAAAGTAGTAACGAGTATTAATAATAATTGATCATTTTCTGCGCATGCATATGAAAACTTTATTTGATACTAAACACTTTTTTGTAACTTATGTATAAGCTAAAATCTCATGTATACAATTTTTTAAAAATTCCGCCATAATTAGGAATTATTTTTACTAGTTATAATCTGGAGCTGGGGAGCCTTAGCGTCGCTTAGCTCGCTTTCGGCGGGCGAAAGGTCGGTTCGGGTCGCGGCATCGCCAAAAATAGACCCTGCCGATATAAACGTCGTGGCAGCAAAAAACCGTAACGAATAATAATACCCGTGGGTGTGCACGTTAAATATCCTTCAAAGCCTAACGCTGCGTACGATGTCCCCGTAAACAAACGGGTGCTGGTGGGTCGCTAGGTTGTGTGGGCCTGTCTGTGGACTGTGGTTCTAAAATACGACGCGCCGGCCCAGCCTCTAGTAGTAGTGCGTGCGCGATATTTCAAACCAAACCAAACTAGTTTATAATCTTCCCCTCCCAGAGGGAAAAAAGAAAAGGACGTTCACCAATAGAGCAAATTGAGCCACACCATAAAATTTAGATATACTTTGTAAATTTATACTCATATCTTTGAAAATCTTAAATATTTTTGTTTTCCAAAATATGTATTTTTGCTGTTTATATTCATAGTAATAATTTCTTAATATTTTGTCAAAAGACCATTTTTTGTAATAAAAAAAGAATTTGAACAATATTAACAAGAACATATTCATATTTTCTTTAAAAATCCTCATATTCGTTATAATTTATTCTCTATAATACAAGCTCTTTTCAGATTTGTAGTGATGTTAAGGTAAATATTTTTTAAAAGAATGGCTAAACTTTTATGAATTTTTAAAATCAAAGTGCTCCAAAACTTTCTTATTTTTGAATCAATTATGCGTACCATTTAATATACCATACCACTAGAAACACTATTTTAACGCGAAAATGTACGACGTGACACATATTAAAAAAAATTAAAAATCATTTTAAATATTTCATACAGATTATTAGAAACTTGAAAAAATAGTGACTTACTTATTTCAGCCAACACCTTTATGTATCAGAGTAAATGTGAAGAATTCGCTTTTATTTCAAATAGCAATCGGAGATTTTTTTATAACACGCATCGCAATATAGACATAAGATGAACCAAACCAAAATTATAAATATAAATAAGGTATAATTATAATTTTATAAGGTAAAACAAATTATTTAGCAATAAACATATTTTTTTTAGATGAAATCAGTAGCATACTGGATTCACTATTTAATTTTGCCGTAGTTATTTTTGAAACAAATAAGCAAAGAAGAAAATATTTATATTTCCATCTTACCGTTGCACAGTTGCGGTAAATCAAAAAGTCGCATCTATCAATCATTTAGATTCGTTTTTGCAGTTTTTCTTGGATATTTCTCCCAGTACGATTTCATTCACATTTTTCTATTCAGTAAGAAATAGGAAATTCTTTTATAAGAAGAATTGTCAGCAACTAGTTTCTATCCAAATGAAACTAGAATTTTCTTATTAAATTGAAATTATGTAGGTTGGTGGTTTTAAATGTCCTTATTGTTTTTAAATTTAGCTTAACTTGTTTTATTTTAGCTTCATCATAGATTGTTAAGTTCTGACCCAAAAACCAAATATTTCAATTGCATAAAATTCTTCAATTCAATTTAATTTGAAATATTTTTAATGTGTTATTATGACCATTTTATTGAAAGATATTATTAAATATATGGTGATTGAGGGAATACTTAATGGTTTCTTACAGATAGTCCACACTATGTCCGTATATTATATATGTTAAATACATAAATGCCCAAAACTATATTTTCTAAAACTAAGAGTTCGTAAAAAATCGTAAAAACTACATAAAGTAAATTTATGAACTTTATTAATATGTCCTTTTGTGACACTGGATTCTTTTCTACACATTTCTAAATTGGGCTTGACGAGAAAATTCGTTGGCAACCAACATCTAGCTATAATTCTATTTACAACAACTAAATATAAATTGTTTTAAAACTTAACTTAAATTTTAATGTGCAGTAAAGATTCAAAAAATTAGTAACCACTATTTTCGTTTCGCTAAATAAAATAAAATATTCATTATTACGATCTGCCTTGAATTGACCGTCCCATCGTTTCTCTTCTATAAGCTGTTTTTGGCTATCAAGCAGCGATACTAGTAAAATTAGCTTTTTGTTCATGTCTAGTCAGTACAGATGCTAGAAGCTTTAAAGGTTTTTAATATTTTATGTCTTTTTGTATTTTAAGTCTTTGAATTATGTTGTTTTGATCACAACAATCTGTGTGATTGTTGGCGTTTGCTTTTAATTCTCGGGCGGTACCTGCTTGCTTGCACGTGTGATCGCCATTTTCTATTTCTTTCTCATTGTTGTTATTTTTGACTTCGACTTTTTAGTAGATTTTAATTCTGTTTTTGGTATTGATTGTGGGGAGCGTGCCCCCTTGTTCTTCAAAAAATCAAACATCATTAAATCAAAATTTAAAAATGGGATATTATAATGAACTACATAACATGTTTTATGCTTTATTATTCAACCTATGAAAAAAACCAAATTTCTACACAATACTTGCATATCAACAATTTAAACCAAGGGTAAAAAAATTCAATTCACTGAACGCGTCAATTTGAACTCCAGCCACAAACCACACTAAAAGAGTTTTCAAAAAAACAAAAATCCTCACCAAAGATAAACAGAAAATCGTGTCATCTTAAACAACACAAATTCAACTTTCCGATTCTCTAACATTCTCTTTATCCCCTAACTCAACACCCATTTTAATCCTCCTTCGAAATCCGCGTTGTAATGCATAAAATAAATTTAAAAACTTACTTTCCATCCTCGTTTGAAGTTCCTTACATGAATCCCTCGACCATTTTAAACGCATATGCACACTTTACATTTTTACAATTTAATATTTTACCTTTTTTTATTATTTATCCACCTTTCAAGTCCATCAAGAGAACAAGAGCTCTTTTTTAAAAAAATATTTGTACTCTTGCTAGCCCACACGATTAACAAACCATAAGAAGTTCCTACTCGAAAACGGCTCGATTTTTAGTAGATTTTCCGAACCGTCTTGCGATCAAATAAACGCCACATCACGATTTTTGTTCGGTCCTTTATACATAGTGAAAAGAGCGGTAGGAAAGAGCCCAAGGGCCTACAAATGCAATTTGTTTTCCTCGACCGAAATTTCGGTTCTTTTAACACTGGAGTATATTTGTGTGCTTTTTTTTTTACTTATTTTCAGTAGTAGACAACCTATAAAAAGTAATTTCACTCATTGCAGTTTGACCGAACCGGGGGTATTATAATTTACTAACCAGGTGGATAAAGAAGAACTGTAATTTTGTGGCTGATTGAATTTTGTTTATTTACCAGTTGTTTTGTAAATTAGTTTGTTAGTGGCGAAATTTATTTGAAACGTTAATCGAAAACAAAGTGGTTCAAAACTTCATGATTTTCAGTTAGTAGGTTACAGTCAAAATAATATCAAATAAATTATATTAACATATACATTAAAGAAATATTAGTGAATATGGCTTTTTATTCAAAAAACAACTTTCACAGTTTGTATCCAAATTGAAATTTGTATGCTTTTTACCATTTTTTAACTCTAAACAATTTGTCATGAACTTTTGCATTCAAATACAGCATGTAATAAAAAAATTACTTATGTTTAATTTGAATTAGTACAGGGTTGTCCAGAAATAAGTTTCCCAACTCAGAGGCCTGTGCAGGATGCTGTATTGGTCAGAAAGTGATAAAAATTGAGATATAGACATTTCAGATCATGCGCTCTCTATTTATTACAAAAAATTAAATTAGGTCAAGAGACAAGTTTCTTTTTTTTATGATTCCATTCCCTTTCCCCTTTCTTGATTAGTAAGTGTCTCGATGTTTGTTGCATTCGGATTATTCAATCAAGCTACTGACCTCTCCGAATAGCGAGTGATATTTTATAACCATCCGTTAGAACAACTGTAGAATGCCTTTTTTTGATCTGCAGCGCCAAATAGCAGCAAATTTTTGAGCTATTTTTTGTAATAAACCGAGAGCGCATTATCTGAAATGTCTATATTTCAAATTTTATCGCTTTCTGACCAATACAGCATCCTGCACAGTGCACAGGCCTCTGAGTTGGGAAACTTATTTCTGGACAATCCTGTATAACTACTACATTTGAGAGTCTTTTTTTTTAAATACAGCTATTAATATTTCAGTGTGAAATATTAACATTAATCAGTATGTTATATACAAGTCTTCATTAATATTTAATGTAACACTGTATCGCATCTGACTTAAACTGTGAATAAAACAACTCACATCGACTAATCTTTCTTACAAAGAGAGGGTTCAGAATACAAGTTAACCAAGTCCATAAAATGCTTCTTTGTGCTACAGACGTTTAAAGTTAAAGCCGCTAGGCAGTAGCAATTGATTTTTTTTAATTGCTGTTGCCTAGCATATATTATCTTAAATAGGATGCTTTTCAAAATTGCACTGAAATTCTACATAGAAAGTACATGCAATTCCGTTGATAACTCGAAAATTATAAAAAAAGTGTACTTGGTTCACTTGTATTCTGAGCCCTCTAAATATCTTAGAAACAATAACATAATTTAAGATTATCTTAAATGAAATGTTATTTTTAATAATCAATAAATAGATGATTAAGGATATTAAATATTGTTGGTAATATTAGATGTTGACCTAGTTAGGTTTTAGTTGGTTTGTTAATACAATCTAACTAAAACTTAGTTCACTAAGTTCATGTTTTAATTTTTTTCAACTTCGCTTGTTGATTCGGACTTGACTTTAGACAATATGTGATAACATAAATTTTGCATTTGTAAGTAATTAATATTTAATACAGCCTGTTGATTATTATCGAATTAAACAATTACCTAATTCATTACATAGCCTAAAAGTTAAATCAGTTTCCTTATCATTAAATAAAAAGCGTTTCAATCTTTTGAGTTAGCAAGTGGTGTATTTCTGGCATTTTACATTTTATAGAACTATATATGCTTAAGGACAAGATAATGAGTTTATTGCCTTGGGTAGGAAAACTACAGTATACAAAAAACTTAGACCATTGTTACGTACAAGAAATCCTCAAACATGCATCCTTAACACTTATACATTCAACTAATACCACATTCAACTAATACCACTTAAATAAATTCCACTACGTTTAAGTTTTGATCAGACTACAAGGCAGTTGGATAACCATCTGACAAGAACTGTCCCCGACATTTAACATAAAGAATTTCATGTCTTTTGGACCTAATAGATTTAATCTTATTTTTTTAACCTAGTTTTTTTAGTAAATATTAAACTTGATATTGACAATAGCCGATACCCATAATAAAATCTTTAATTATATCATGGTGTCATCTGGGCAATAACAGCATTATATAACATTATGTAGAACATATTTTAGCATAGCGAACTAATACCATGACGATTTCGGCAATAATCAGCGCTTACTGTAAGTTATCCGGAAACAACTTACATCACTAATAACTCCCCAAATACCTCCTAGATAAATTCCACTAAATTTAAGTATTGACAAGACTATGCAGTGATGTATATGCACGCGTCTTGGCTGCGCCTTCAAGGCAGTTCGGTAGCCAACTGACAAGAACTGTCCCCAGCAGATTCCAAAGAATAGCTCGCACTAATTAGTTTCCTTATAGGTAATGGCTTTCTAAAGTTCGCCCATTATTCTTCATTCCATCTGCATTCGATGTTTTGCCATGACGAATTTGCAATGGATTGGGAGATCCATTTTCATGCTAAGTACATTATTTGTCTAGAACACGACGACTTGTGTCGGGGTATTGAGTGTTTGGCACTGATCAGACTATTAGAGGGTGATATTTTTGTGTCTGGAGTCATTAGTTTTATGTTTGTCTTCGTCGCTTGGAAGATGGTTTGAGATTGAAGGTTAGAATAATAATGGCTGTTGTTTTTTATCTGGAGTAATTATAAGTTGTGTGGGATGATGGGAAAATTTTTGATTGAGTTTGTGAAATGAATCATGCTTTAAGAAAAATAAAAGAGTTTCGTCCATGAAGGAATTGTTCATGCTTAAATAAACAGAGTATTCTAGGAGAACCAAAAATATTATGAATCTTAAAATAACTTTCGTATAATGATAGTTTAATTCGTTTTCTGTATAACTATTCTTAACTTATGTTACCTCCATATCTTTTCATGTAAAATTAAACACAAAATTGTTTTAATAAGTTATAATAAAATTTATTTTAATAATTATATTTGAATTAACACTGTTAAGTATGTTTTATAATACACAAATTAAATAAGATTGATCTACAAACAAAATCAACTATATATGGAAATTGGTTTTTTTAAAATATTTTCATTAATTTTTTTGGATAATTTAACTTTAATTAGGTCCGTTCTCAAATGATTTATGCATAACCTACACAGAGTGCACATGAGTAGTATAAATAATGCCACGATAATTTATTATTTTATTTTTAAAGTAAATAAATAAACTATACATTAATACTTTTTGAACTAAAGATTGTTTTCCAAAGAAACATTTGTTAAATTATTAAGAAATTTTGACTACAATATATTAAACCAATATATGTTTATCTCGATTGAAGTGAACACAGCTATTTTCAATTATTTCCAAGCAAACTTAATACAATTTACCATTAATGTAGTTAGTTATTCCTAGTTACGGTGTCACTACCATATATTTATTTCAAAACAACAAAGCTCCGAAATCAAACCAATATTATAGTATTTTTTTACATAGAAATCTACATTATGGAGGCCTTCTATGAGTGATGACTTGGTTAAAGTAGACTTACTTTCAAATAAGTGTTAATAAAGATAATTTCTCCGTGCCAATATTAAAAATTCGAATAACTTTCTAATTAACATTTGTCAAGAAAACCAAATTCTTTCGAAAGAATGTAGATCGGAGGGCTTTAACAACAATTATATCTTCCCTTAATAATATTTCCGTGTTTCCTCCCAACGTTATTGACCAGACGCCCACAACAACGCTTGATGAAATTTCCTATCACAAGAAAAAACATTTGACACCTTTTAGAGGAAATTAAATTTAATCAATAGGTAAAGGAATGTGGAGGGGCGGCCATGTTTTGCAGACCACAAGTTCAATAGAGGGCTTTTATTTTTATTCCAGCGTAAAATTCTTGGTAGGAAAACATTTGGAGACGAGCCAAACAACTGTTCCGAGCCATTTTTCGGGTTCTATACCGCTGACCATATCATCCCTTTTTCTTTCATCACCTATCTGTTCTTACGGCCATGGAAAGAAACATGTGGCCACGGTGGTTTGAATAAATTCCAACTTTTAGGTGGGTTAGCTTTAAATAATGCACTGTTAAACATTTGGCGCTTAGTTTCTCAAAAATGTGGTTCCTAGTAAATGTTTCACCACATATTCGGTAATTGTTTGAACCATTTCTAACAAAGTTTTGGTTCGAAAAACCTGAAAATGGTTCAACCGAATACCTATTATGGTGATACATTTCATCACACATCCGGTGCAAATACTTTTAAACATTATTGTGGTGAAACCAAGCACACAACTTTAAAAGTGAGCCAACCTAAATCTTACCCCTCGAAAATAAGAGTATCACCTTAGATTTTTTTGGTTAATAGTAAAAAAAATCTTTATTTTTTTCCAATCTCTTTCTCACGTTATCATGTGAATTAACACGACACGCATATTCTGAGACACAAACTTGCACAAATTTAACTAATGACGATATTTTTTTGACATTTGAGCATCCATTTCCATAAGTGTGCATATGTGCTATTGAGAACGGACATTTTAATTTTTATATAAGTGGTAGTCAATTGGCGAAGTTAGAGTCGCTATAGATATTAGCAAGAATTCAAAAGTCAGAGGATGGCTATGGGTGAAGCTCATAAAAAAGCTCTTCTGGATCTCGCAATAAATTTATCTCGGTAGATAACTATTGGCCCAAAGGGTCCTTAATTAAGTAGATAATAAAACGAGGCGTTCTTAAACTTGCCATAACTAAAGGATGTCATAGCTCGTTTCTAGTTTCTAGATAACTCGTTATTGAGTTATGTTATTCTAGACTAGATGAACCGGAGAGGAAACGCAATACACATATATGAAGGACATCTTAACCCTTTTGGATAGGCGGTCAGGTGGCGCTGATTTAAAATTATTAGACTAAATTTAGAGTTCCATCGAAAAAAATGTGTTAAAAGCATCAGTGCCAGCAACTCCTTAAAAACAAAGTCATTTTTTTATACAAATAACGAATGGTACAAGTCAGCTGCTTCGGTATCGATACTTTGGAAGAGCTTGAACATTCTCTTTAATATACGCACGATCGTGCGAACCCAGTCGGAAAGGGATAAGCCACATCAGGACGTAGTACCATGACTTCCTAGTAGCACGTAATTTTATTTGAATGCAATGGAAATTGTTATCAATATTTATTATTTGAGGGCCACTGCATCTCTCACAGGGCTCTCGCGCAATAATTATGTAAATACTTAAACTGTTAACTTTATTGGTAGATATTAAAATAATAAGCTTAGAAAAGAGCGTTTTCTCACATTGCACACTCCAATTTTTACGTTTAAATAAAATAATTATCAGAATGATTAAAGTGGCAAATAATTAAATAGCATCCCACCAGTTTCAATTTTCCGTGCTTGATATGCATGACGATAAACAAATTCCAACCAATACTACTGTTAATATATACATTAAACCACCCATAAAAGTTATAAATTGCTATTTTGTGTTATAAATAATTTTTTTACGTGATTTTGTATAAAACGTCAAGTTTCATTTTTAGTACGATTATATTTTTTTAAAAAGTAAGTTTTTCTCACACGTTATTACCTCATAATTTACTGTACATGCAAATATTTACTCAATTTTGACAAAATTTCCAAACACAATTTTGTGAAACCAGGTTTGAAATAATGCTTGCGCTTCTGGGTCCGAATATCTCATCTTTTTCGAATGCCCGCGTTTTGATTCGTCTATTCGGTAGATTTTTATATCCTTAAAGTTGAGTCACTGTCTGGATGTTGACTGTTATTGGTGCATAGTTTTAGAAATTCTTATTTGTAAAATGGTATTTTTTTCTTTATTTTATAGGTTTGTGTCAAAACTTGTTGTAATATGATGAGATTGTTTTGCTACAAAAAATAATTTGAATGAAATATGTAAATGAAAGGTTACTTAAAAAAATCCTCCATTTGAAACTTCTTAAAATTAATGACTTCTTAGTACATATAAATAATATACAAATATGTTTGTCGAGCTTTATCACAAAAGTTGATTGATTTGTGCAAGAAGAGTTATGGCACTATTATATTAACTAATGCAGTTAACTACTTATAATTTCACATATTATGCAAAAAAGTCCCAAAATTTATTTCGAACTTTCCTATGCACGAATTTTCTAATAGAACACAACCAATTTGCAAAACTTAAATTTGGCTAATTATCAAGTATCTTCTGCGCATTCATGTACAAATCATTATATTTTTAATGTAAAATTACGTTTGAAATGTATATTGCAAGTTTAATTCAAATTTATTATTATGTTTACTAAATCGTCTATATTTCCAAATGAAACAGAAAAAGCAAATCCAATCAGAAGCTGCATTTGTGTTAACCAAAAATTAAATTTTCCTTATTGAGGTTTGCTACTACTACTTTGCAATTTACTACGCATAAAGTAAAGCATACATACATCTATTATGATTCATCTCTTAAGGTACATTTGCAGCCAAACAAAAATAATAGCTATACATTTAACCTATTTTTAAACCTCTAAAAAACCACTTATTACAAGCAAAATGCCATATTTCATGAATGGGTTTTAAATGGGGCCTCAAACTAAATATCTTAATCACCAGTTTTATCGCTGGGGCAAAAACACCACTGGGGGCAAATATTTAATTGCCCCGCCACTCTAGCGCGCTAACTCCCTCGTTACGTAAATAAAAGGCTGCATGTTTTTCTTCGCCATTTACAGCTTTCTTAATTACGAAATTCCCGTGTAGTGCATTCATTTTCTTTGACAGGTCCGATCCTCTTTCGTTTGATTTTAAGAAAGGCCCCGCGCGCTCGTAAATTGACTGTATGGTCATTCATCAATTTAGCCACAGGGACTTCGATGAGAGTGTTTGACAATAGTTTAACTGAAAATTTCATGGTTTATAATAAATTTGTAATTAAATACACGCTGCCAAAAAGTATGTTATCTTTGCAACAACAACTACAAAAATTGTATGCTGATGTTCCAGAAAAATACCGTTTACAGAAAAAAAAATAGATTGTTTCACAGTGCAGGGTGTCCTCAATTGCAGTGATAGTACACTGTTAAAAAAATCACAGTAAAATTACGGGCTGGGGACGGCAACAAAGTTTCCAACCATGCACCGTTAAAATACACTCATGCCCATAATTTCCTGCAGACCGTAATTTAACGAGCCAAAGTAATACAGTAACAACTGTGAAATTACGGTCCTTAAACGTAACATTACAGTATGCCTAATTACTATTTAAGCGTAATTAAACGACCATAGACCGTAAATTGACAGCCATAATAACGGTATCAAGCGTATAACTGCAGTCCTTGAATGTAAATATATGGTCTAACTGATTTACGGTTTAACCGTAAACTGATAGTGTGTAATTGTATATATCTGACCGTTTTCTGACGGTCTAGGTAAATTAATTAACGATGTGTTCATAGCATAAAAAAATCAAAATACAAAATAGCAATTTCATCAAACATTTAATTTTATTAATTGAAATTACAAGTAAAACAATTTTCAAGAATAGTATATTAACTTAAAAAATAGTACATTAGCACACATGAATAATGCAGGGGAAAAAACCCTTCATACATAGGAATCTGTCTACAACAGGCCTCTTTGGCAGTTTTAGCAAATCATCACCTAACCTGGTGTAAGGAAATCCGTCTCTTACTTGGTTCTTCTCTCCCAGCAACCCCAGTTCACGCGAGACACAAGTCCCACGTTTGTACCAAGAGAGAAACTGATTTCCTATCACCAATGTCTGCAAGCAGACCAAATTATGGGAAGATTCCTAAGCAAATCAAGGTTTTCTTCCCCTCGACTCTTCACATATTAAATTATAAAATAAATTTAACTAAAAAACAAACATCAAAGTATTACACTCGCAAGACGTATAGCATGGAAATAAATTTCTAGAACGAAAAAATCCACACACATTTATAAAATATTTAATTATTTTAATCAGTTAAATAAATATTTGAATTTTAAATGTAATTAATAAAACATCTGAATAATTATAAGAACTAAAATTTTTACTTAAGTCCTACACCCTGTAAATTATTTATATTTTAGTAGCATTTACAAAGATATAAACAAGTTATGTTATTTAATTATTCAAATTTTAAAGTCTTTTTTTTATAAACTCATGTGAATTCATCAGATCAGTCCCTGATTTATGGAAATTCTATGCTTTTGTGTAAAACAACACAATGTCAAGTGGAATGAGCATTTAAAATAGTAAATTTATACATCATCTAGATTTGTAAAGTATGTTTGCTGTTTAAAAGTCACACTATTTGTGTAAAAAAATATCAAATTCTAAATATGCTTATCGTAAAACTTTTTTACAAGTCAATTCTAAAATTTGGATCAAAAAAGGGTGAAACTCAAGCAGTTCCTTATGATGATAAAACTTATTTACAAAATATGTTCAGGTGTTTCATGACTAGCTCCACTCCAAAATGAATGTTGATAAAAGATTAGTTCAATGTCACTGCATATCCAGTTTTGAAACTATAATAGAAATATGTTTTATTTTTACCAAAGTGCATATCATAGAAGATTATGAAAGCAAGACACTTTAAGGGGGAGTCCATAAATTATTGTTATTTGCTTGCAGTGATTTGTTTTGGGTGTTCAGCATAATAGTATCAACAAATCTCATGCGAGTGTCAAGCCATGAAATATAACCAAGAGAAGAGTGATGGGGGGGGGGGCAAAATCGCCAAAGTTGTCTAACGTAAAATATGGACGCCCCTAAGCTATCAAATCCCTTCTAACACACAACCTGCATTAATAGAATTATCTATTTCATTGTGACTCTCCAAGTTTCATAGCTTAAACAAATACGCAGGTACACGGGAAAAACCGAATGATTTTGTAGTAGAGAATTTTTCTTAGCAGGCCACTTAGGCGATGATAGCGAGTGATCGCTTAAACTTGTGTAAGGAAATCAGTTAATACCACAGAGATCATAGTTAAAGTAATAGAGTGGCAGATCACGTGATCTCCAATGCTAACGACAGACGGGACGCGCAAGGAGCTCCCACAAGAGCCCCAATGAATCCAGTGTTGTTGGTCACGTGATCTGCCACTCTAATACTTTAACTACCTTCTCTGTGGTTCCCAGCAACCAAGATTCAGGCGATTGACGATCCCGACGCTTAGACTAAGCGACGAAGAAAGAGAGAAACCAGTTTTCTGCCGCCAATGTCCTCCAAGCAAACAATTGTGGCCGTCCGCCTAATAAATCAATCGGTTCTTCCTGTGTACTCTTCAAATATGAAAAATTACAGTTTTGACATTTTTAATAAATGTTATATTCAGTTAATTTATTTTTTAAAAAGAATTTTCTGAAATGTTGAGTTACAATTACTTATAACATCTTTGGAGGACTATTCTAAGTGGTTTCATTTTTAGGGTATATGTTTCAAACCTTCACAAAAAGAACTTGAAACCTAACTTTTATTCCAGACATCAACATTTTGGCTACTCTTTATTTCTTGCCAATAGTCATAGCCAAATTCAATATTGTATATAAAAGATACATTATAAAAAATAAAAATAGACCACCCTACCTTTTGTTTGATTAGCCCAGTCGATGATCGGAACCAGACATCGAACTAACTTCTCCAATACCAGTCTTTCGATTTCTACTTCCTGCGAGTGAGACTTCTCTGCTTCACTTGCATTAGCCACTAGGCATTCCAGGACAATCTGTAAATCGGATAAAAAAAAGCCTTCAGAACAGTGGTTGATTTAGGGTTATGGTTAATATTTCATTATGACACACAGCCTACAAGGTTTTCACCCAATTACAAGACTTGAGATTGTACAGTTTACAACCAAGTCTTACTCAGGAATCGAACCTAGACTCCCAGTTCTACAGTCCAGGAGCTATAACCGAGTATGAATATTGGGTATCATTTATCAGACATTTTTGGCTGTTCAGGCTGCTGTATACGTTGGCAGTTATTTTGAGGATGCGTGGACCTGAACCTGATACCTTCTGCATGCAAGGCAAATGTCTTAACTGACAGAGCTCTTAGCTGATTTACGAATGACCTGGTATGATTTTACTGCACTATGTCTTAATTAGAACAGAACCTTTATAGCTGTTTCAAACAACTCTAGGCCAGAAGCACTCTCAGATATTGACTGAGGGTTCCTCAACTGAAGTTAATAACTCCAGTGAAAAATGGTCCATTCATTGTTGTGGTTACTGAAGTTTACCTTCCTATGTAACATGAGCTCAACAACTACTTTTCACAGCGTAGCCATACAACAGTGGCTCATAAATGGTAATCAAGATCATAAAAGGACAATTTTTTTTAGCAGGAATTAATATCCAATAGGCGATCTGAAAACAATTTCAGGTGACATTTTTAGTTTACCTTCCTTTTAGCTTGAATTTGAAAGAACAATATAATAATAAATTAGGCAAACAATAATGAATATTAATTTAATTTGTGAAAGAAATTAGTTAATTTTGGTATTTAAATTACAACTGGAGGCTGTGTTTGGGGATTTTTTCTAAGGTGTAAAAATCTCTAGGTGGCAATTACTGTTGCAAACATATTTGCTTTTCTATAAGAATTTCAGTAAGTATTTAATAGAAAAGCAAGCTATTTTAGTTCTCCTAGAGTTTCTTGTCGCCCCTGGAGTGCCAACTAATTCTCTGGTGAACTCATTTTTACGAGTGCAAGGCATTACCCCAAATCTACGTTAACAACATAATTATTTCATACCTCTTCAACTCCTTGTTAGCACAGGCGGCTTGTTGGGAGATGTCCAAAGAGAAGTTTGCTGTTGGATCCTGACTTCGCAGCATCTGCCAGGTGCAATCAGAGTCTTCCTTTCTTAGCTGTCCTTCAAGTTTTGTGCAATCAATGCACTTGCAGATGTTAGTACACAGGATCTTGCCCTAAATATAACGAGATAAGTTAAAGGTTAGGTTGAATTATCCTCGCAGTAGACAGAATTCAAAATTGAAGGTCGCTAGTCGCAAAATGCGAATGAATCCTCCAATAATGCAACAGCAAACTAAATTAAATCTCAGTTAATGTAAAAAGTTTATCAAAATCCTCAATTCAATTTTTTTATTTCTGGTTATGAAAAATCTCACCATAATTTTTCTTAAAATTGCTAATGTTCACCTATTCTAAATTAGCCACCGCTGTACTATGACTGCTCTAGTTCACCGGTCTTGTGTCTTAAACTCTCTATGAAAACAAATAAAATTCTGCAGTGCTGAAATTCCATAACTTTGATTTTATATATATAAACAAAATGATTAGAAATTGGAAAACCCTGGCCATCGTGAACTGTCAAACTTGCAATGATCGTAAATTTTAAAATTCAGACAATTAAAAAATTTAGAAACTCAAACTACCACAATCCTAAATAGTAATTCTTTAAAAGGCACTCTGGTAATGCTATTAACACAAAACTCAAAAATATTAAAAATTTTCTGTTAAGCGCTATAGACTTTGGAATTTGTGGATAAATAAACAAAAATATAAATTTATTAAAAATAAAAAAAAATGCTCTTAGATACTGTGCATTAATGTTTTGTGTGATAGTCATAAATATGTACATTTTGGAATTTTTTTTAGATAATGAATGAATAAGAGAAAAATGCTTTCCACTGTACCTGTTAGTGTCCTTCTCACCTTCTTTGCTGTTTGGGCGTCTCATGGAAGCATCCAATTGATGAGCCGGATGGTCATACTTTAAATCTTCCGGGTCTCTTGGACCTGCTGTAGGCTTTCATTCACCAGGGAGATGAAAAACAACAATAATCCTAAATATATACATTTGTTTAGAATAATCTAATAATCACTTCTGTTAATAATATAATATTAGGGCGACAATAAATTTTGATGAATATTTACAATTAGCAGTAATTTAAAATAAATATGTTAAGGAAACCATAAAATCAACTGTGAATTGCATTTACCAAGAATTGTGTTTGTCCGTTGCTGTCAAAAATAATCTTATTAAAGAATAATTTAATTTGTTTGTAAGAGTTTCCAAGCAATAAGGGTCATAAACATGCTTTGCTTTGCGTTAAAAATTCTAGCCGCTATAGGTCTTTTTTTAATTGCTGAAAAAATTTTTACAAAATAATTCAAAAGAATAACAAATAATTCAAGTATAAAAATGTACTCAATTATTGAAATCTGATAATTTTGTTAAATTAAAATTTTGTACTTAAATTTAACTTTTTGTGCTTTACAAACACATTTGCATAAAAAAATTGATTTTGACCTAGAATGTTTACAAAACAATAAATTATATTTAAAAACAACTGTAATAAAATTCATTTAAATCTGAAAAAAAACCATATAAGGCACTCAACAAAAAAAAAGAATTTGGGAAATTGAAGATACGTTTCCACTTTTCCCAGAACAGCACATCCTCTTCAGAAAATTTAATTTGTAAAAATAAAGGTAAATTATATTTTCAAAATATATTAAAATATCAAAAGATGTTAGCTATATTGTGAATATATGTCACATGTGCGAAATATGAAAAAAAAAGACAATCACATTTTAAAATACACTTCATTATGCTAGCTTGAATGATATTTTAGAACTTTCACTCGAGCAAAATATTGCCTTAAGCCTTTTTCAACTTTTAGAATTTACATTGTAATACGTCAGAAATAATATGGTTACCGATGTTCTAGCAACTGTTGAATTTCAAAAACTTATCAAACTATACAAATAAAAATCAGATTAAACTATTAAAAACTTGGAACGATGTTAACATTAAATTGTAATCTGCAGAAGCTAATTCATTTCTACACCAAGACATCAGCTATCTTCAAGGACAGACACTTTCTTACTTAATTTATGTTTTTAAACTGAATTTTATAATCATTGAAATTTTACAAATATTATAAATATTTAATAGCGATATCTGCTAAAAAGAAAATATTATGCGAAAATCTCAGTAAAACAAGTTGTAACATATTCGAATAAGTAATTGTATTCGTTTTAGAATGATAGTTGCTGTTGGGGAACGTGGTTGACTGCTAAACTTCATAGATACAAAACAAAAAAGGGGCAATTTTTACAGAATCGTTAATATTTAAAATGATGACACATTCAACGAAAGAAACAATAACATTTTGCTTACTTTTAATTAGCATTCTGTTCTTTCTTTAGAAGAACCATGCAGCATGCAGCTTCGTTTTCCTCAATTGTTTGTTTTGGTTTTAGCGGGATGAAAACATCACGGTTGCAGTTTACGTGTGACGTCATTCTGGAAATGAAGGGATTTTCCCCTGCCGGATGTAAATTTACGGTGGTGTGCAGTAATTTTGCTAACAGATGGGCTGAAACTGTAAAAATACGGGGGTTGCCCTTATTTTCTAACTGTTTAAGGGATATGGCCGTTTATTTAGTGGGTCAGACCGTATTCCATCAAATACGGCCAATGCCCGTAAAAATTGAAGGGCAAATGACCGTAAATTTACAGGGTTTTTTTTACAGTGTACACACGACTTCCTATACTGGGAAATTAATTTCTGGAATTATTATCCATTTGGTTTAGAGGCTATTGACGATATTGGAAAAAGCATGTCGGAAACAAATTGTAATTTATTTTTTATTTTTTCCAGTAATGCTTTTTAAATTCAATAATAAGAAATATACATTGAAAAGTTAAACTGATGCATAAAATGCGTTTTTGAAGGGGGGTTTTATACCATGTCTTGAAACAACAGCCGTGTTTCCTTTTAGGTATTATGTGAACACAAAGCCATATGGGCTTCAGAAAGTAACAAAACCGTTTATTATTAATCAATCAAGTCACATGGGGTAGTAGACGTAAGCCCATTTACAATGAAATGTTTGGAAATTATTTTTTAAAATATTTTTTTAGCAGAATTATATTAAAATAACAATTTTATCGAACATAACTTGTGAATTGTAATCACTTAATCTGAACCAAATATTAATACTTGTCCAACATGCTTTCATTATTTGTTTTAATATTTTAGATAACATGGGATTTGTATAGGTATCCCAAAATAATCTTTTTGGTTTTCAATTCTCACCAAAGTTAATATTTAGGATTTTATTTGTTTAATGCGTTAACGCCGGGGCAAATATCTACGGTTTTTTTAGCGTTAAGGCGGGACTGCCTTGTATCGCTACGCTTCGTAGGGCGGAAAAACACTTCCCGAGTCCGAAAGCGCTTAATGCGAGATCACAACTAGTGAAAATACAAGATAGATTATGTGCCTCAACAAAAAAGTAAAAAAGTAACGACATATTGTAAGCGTTGTAAGGGCCAGTACGCATTATGTTTGGAATATTTTGAAAAGTTGCATTACTATCTATAAAGATAAAAGAAAGAGTCTGTCTGTCTGTCTGTGTGTATGTCTGTGGATCGCAAAAGGCCTACTTAGACTGCT
Source organism: Hylyphantes graminicola (assembly GCA_023701765.1). Lineage (NCBI taxonomy): Eukaryota > Metazoa > Arthropoda > Arachnida > Araneae > Linyphiidae > Hylyphantes > Hylyphantes graminicola. The sequence goes on along the minus strand of CM043122.1, from coordinate 39,695,073 downwards.
ATAAAAAATTCAAAATTTTTAATATAGATTCCTTTTAATACCTATGTGAACACCTGAGGCTTATTTTTTCATATTTGATTGTGATTTTTAATTAATATAATTAGTTTTTTTAAAAAAAACTTCATCCACGTGGGATTGCGGGACCATAACAGGGCTTGAAAATACATGGACCGGGCCGAAACGGGGGCTTGACGCCATACTCTATTAGTTTGACTGATAGAGTTTGGTTAAGATATGAGCTTGCCCTAAGGCTGCTTCATCCTCTATTAGTGTTTGCTTTTTTAAGTGCGCATGCGCCACGACTTATTTTCGGAAGTGACTCACCTGTGATGCACCCCGCCTCACGAGATAGTTAAGTGTGACCCACCGGTAAGCCACGTCGCCCCACAGAACAGTCAAGTGTGACACACCGGTGGTTCTTACCGGCGTGAACGTGTTAATAAAAATCGTAAATACTGCGGTTAACTTGCGTTATTAATAGTAGATACTGCAGTTAACTTGCGTTATTAATAGTAGATACTGCTGTTTACTTGTTCAATACATATCTTCTCAATGTATATTTAAATTGTTATCAAACTAACAAAAGGGATTTATGCTCATAACATTTTAGTTTGGGTCCTTAACAACAAAACTTCTGATCAAAAATGACCTTTTTGTAGATACTGCCGTTGACTTGTGCAAGGCATATCTTCCTCATGTATATTTAAATTGTTATCAAACTAACAAAAGGGATTAATGCGCATTGCATTTTGGCTTTAGTCCTTAAGAATTTATCACCTCGCTTGTAGGACAATAATTACGCGCTTTGGCGTTTTTCTTTTTTTACGCGGTCCAGTGATTAAAAAGGGCCGTGGGCTTTATACAGTGTTTGGGCTTGACTTCCGGGCCGCTTGCTAATCCGTGGGCTTACGAAGGCATTTAGCTAATTAAAAAGGCGGGAAGGGGTGAAAAAAATTAACCCCACAATGGATTGTGGTGGGGCCGATTTGTTTAATTTGAATTTTAGGAATTTTTGCGTGATGTGTTTGCAATATTTTTTGTAATTTTAATTTAAAATAAGTCTATTTAAGATGGTAAAAAGATTTTTTTTTTTACTTTTTCGCTATGGTGAGGTCAATGAGCCAGATTTAATGAGATTTATTTTTCTTATTTTAATTACGGGTTTTTATCAATTACTTGGAATAAGCAGAATGAACAAAGTAAAATAATGAAACCATCTGAAAAGTAAGTGATTTAGTGAAAGTGCAGACAAAGTACAACAAAGTTTTTAAAAAATATTTCAAATAATTTATAGTTAATTTTTCAGTTATTGATACTTTTTTTCAAATAATATCACTAACTTATATTTTGAAGTTTTTGCATGTTCTTATTTTCAAAAATTTTACAATTTCTCTACTAATGTTCCTTATAAATTAAATACTTGTGCTTCTATTTTAACGATTTCTTACAACTTGTCCTTGAAAATTGCGAAACATACCAAAATTTTAGACAAGTAAAATAATGTTTAAAGATAAACAATAATGTCTAAATGACAATTATGATTTATTAAATTAACTGTTTTCAATTATTTTGCTAAAATTTTAATTAAATTCACTTCATTACGCACATTCCCAAATAAAATTGTTAACGCTTCAAAACGGCATAATTATTTACAAAGAAACTTCATTAACCAAAGCGAACCGTAAACTAATTATCAGAATCTCAAGTTTCTGTTTACGCGATTGTTTTTGTCTAAAATTTCTATTTGAGCAAGTTAAAAATTCTAAAACCTAATTAGTTAATTAATAAATAAGCACCAAAAAACTAGAAACATCTATTTTTATCCCCTTGTTGTTTAAATGCAGAAAATCAAGGTTCACTTCGTATTTTTACCAAAATGAATGTTTAAAATGTTGTAAGGTTAGACCAAACTCAAAGAAATACTACACAAAACCAAAATAAAAGTCCTAAACGCAAGATATAGATAGCTATTTTATTTCTTTTTATTTTCACAAGGAAAGGAAATTGGACTATCGAAATCGATTAAGTGTTACCGCTTCGAGCTCTTGATTATAATTACGAAAGTGTGTTCCCTGGTGAATTGGTTTGAATCAACTATCTTTAAAATGTTTAGCCCCCAAAAAGAATTTATTTAAATGAGTTTGCAATTGGAGCCCTTTGTTATGATAGAAATGCGGTAACTGCACATTTAGAAATGTAGATGTAAGGATTATATATTAGTTTGTCTTTTAAATTTAAAATGAACCTGGTTAAGGGCTTTATCATGCAGTCTGTATTTAAAATTTAATATTTGTGAATGTCATTAAGGAAATTCTTTGTGAAATTAAGAAAACTATTAAATATTGCAGTGTTTGGGATCAATAAAGAATGACACAAAATTTGGCGTCATTTAAAAAAATCGAAGGAATGTTTTTACGTCTTAAAATTGAATTATTTTTTCTTATTGTCCTGTGTTCTTAACGAAACACACCTTATGATTCTAAATTCATGTATTTTTATATTGAAATAACAAATATTCTGTTGCCATTTAATATAAATGAAAGTTATGAATACATTTCCCCGATTTCGATCCCTAATAAATATTTCTGTATTTTATATAACTGAAGCCCAGACCATGTTCTTGTTGTCGTGTTCCTCCAGGGCATAGCCTAGATAAAAAGGCCAAGATGGGTGCATTAGCTTTCGTTAGCACAAGCTTTTGAGTACACCGTGAGGGTGGATGCCTGACTTCTAAACGAGAGGGCGTCAACTCTTCAAATCAGCACGTCCGTCGGCGTCGCTGGAGGAGAGGGGCATTTTTCTCATGACAACCGGCACCAATGGTACTCCGCTATACTGCCGTGGACAGGTAAGCTGCAGTAAACCCAACAATGAATTGCACGATTTTTTTTTATCTGAAATTTAAAAAAAAATCTTAATTGTTAGAGTAATTGAGTGCTTGCAACAATGGTCCAAATCATTATGGAAGTTACTGCAGTTTACCTGCCCACGGCATTATGACCCCTTTCATTATTTATAGACCCACAGAATCAACGACCACGTCCTTCATATAACACAATAAATATCTTACTTTACTGAAATCCAGCCCATTACTTTAAACAATAGAAAATGGAAAAAAAAATAATCTACCTACTAAATCCGAATAATTCATTCGTCTATTTATCAATTACTTGACGCTCCACCGATTTCAATCGTTTTTAACAAGCAATAAAGAGCAAGGAATTGATGATGTCATTACATTCATAACCGCCTATTAACACCATCTAGATTGTGTTGAATTTAGTCATAGTGATTTAAATGTTATTAAGCTTGACCATTGAATAACTAAATAGTGAAACAAATATTGTTTCCACAAAATTCATGACAAATGTTTTGAAGTGAAATTTAAACATACTAAATAATATCGTTACATAGCAAAACAAGTGATTCAAAATCACCGATAGTCCTCTTGTAGCTCAACATCAAACCAAACCTAATATTATTTCATAAAACACCCAATAAATATCTAACATTAAATTAAAGAGAAAAATAATTTATCAACTAAACACGAATCATTCATTCATCTATTCATCAATTACTTGACGCGCCACCGATTTCGATCGTTTTCAACAAGTAATAAATAACAAGGAATTGATGTTGTCGTCACATTCATGACCGCCCATTAACACCATCTAGATTTTGTTCAATGATTTTTGTGTCATTAGGCGGAGTGATACGACATCTTTATTTATTCATTGACGGATAGAGATTTATGTGGGAAATGAAGACACGCTTGATTAATAGGATGAAATTTTTATTTATTTTGAAGTAAAAGGAAATAAATTCTGTACTTAGGTATTTGTATATTTTTTAACTACTTAACTGGTTTATTTTTGCTTTCATTCAATTAGTTAAATAATAAAATGAAATAACCATTAGTTTGCATCATAAATTCATGATTGTGGAGTATAGTTTTTACCCATTAATGCCTGGCGTCCCTTTTTAGGGACACTTTTTAAAAAATTCGCAATTTTTAATGAATCAACTTTTCAATTAAAAAATTGATCCGTTGTATTCCATAGTGTACATTTCAACTGACCCAAGGGTATTGATGCTGTTTAAGGCAACTTTTCCGGTAAAACTCTTAACATTTTAGTCTCATAACCTTAAATTAGCGCCACCTGAAAGGGTCTTAATGGGTTAAAAGCACGGTATATTTAGTGAACTATAGAAATCGATTGAAGTTAAAGCAGCAGATAATTGATTAGGCCCACATTCAAATTCTTGAAATAGTTAAATAAAATATGCAAATTACTTGGTTGAAGAAATAGTTGTCACACTCTACTTTTCCTGAAAATTTGTTTATTTCAATAAATCTAGGCAAAATACTAAACAAAACGAGTCAATTTGCCAAAACATATTTTAGTTCTATATATATATATATATATACACAGCAGAAAATATTACTTAAATAATATGTTAATAAATTTTAGCTTTCTCATTTACATATCGTTAGACAAAATCTACATCTTCAAAGTAAAGTCCCTTCGAAACCATTTTCAATCAATTTATAAAGCTTTAAATACTCGAAGTTAAGGTACTAAATTAAAAGCTTAGGTTGATAATTAGTCAGGATCGAAGTTTAAGTTATGGTTTATTAACTAGTTTTCTCAACTATTACATTACCGTCAAAGCGGGTAACTTTGGCCACGGAGGGTAACTTTGGCCACGCGTCGGAAAAAGATTTGTTTCTTAACTTCTCTTCATAAAATTATCTCATCTTAAATTGTTTGACATTTTTGGAAAGGTGGAAACATCTCCTTTCATCTCATGTAAAAAAAATTCTCATTCTAATTCTGGCAATTCTACAAATGCTGTTTTCATTCTTACGAGCATAAAATGACAAAAATCTATCTCTTCCAACTTTTGTCTGGAACACTTAAAAAAATATTGAAAATATTTAAATTAAACACTCTATTCGATTCTTTTATTTATGGGGAAGAATATTACACCATTTGTTTTATTCTAAGTTGAATACTTTTTGTGCTGTATTTAAATATTTGTAATTGGGAAGCTTTTGCCGATGAAAGCGGGTAACTTTGGCCACAGATGTAAATATTTCTTTATGGAACTTTGCACTTTAAAAAATGTATGTAAAAGTGTATTCTGTTTAACTACTTTTGAAAAATTCTTACTGTTATGATTACTCATTTTTTAGATATTTTTTTTTTAAAAAATATCACAGTTTTGAGCATTAAAAAGATGAAGATAGAACGCAAGAAACGTATACCACATTCAAAATCGCAAATGTCGAAAGGTAAACATTTTCAGATTCCTAATTATGAATATATTATTTTTTCCCTTTTCATAATAAAATCGTTTGCTTTTTATAAATATAATTGTTATTACATCTTGCTTCAAAAAAAGTTCTTTTTTCCATTATTAAAATATAAGTTTATTTTTCTTTTAAGCGACAAACAATGCTAGTATTCATTGTGTAATGTCATTCCACGATGCACTGCAATGTTAATGTTAAGTTATATACCATTTTTGATAACTATATGTCGTATAACTTTGTTATTTTAAGTTAAAAGTTATAATATTGCTATGTAATTCGTTAATACAACCTTTAAGGATGTTAAAAAGTATGTTTTTTTTATGTATTTCATCTTTCATGGGTGGCCGAAGTTACCCGCCCGGCTCCTAACAGTGTCCTAATTTTTTTTAATTAATACCAATTTTTTATTAATTTATAAAATTTAACAAAAATGCTTGAAAAGTATTCCTAAAAGTACAATACTTAGAATGCATAATGATTTTAAAGTGTTTAAATCGTTTTTGTAGTTAAATTTTTCTTCTTTTGTAAAAAAAACTATGATTTTGGCCAAAGTTACCCGCACTGACGGTAATCTAAAATTGAAAATTACACTTTAACGCAGGGATTTATGCAAAACGGTAAGAATTATTAAAAGTATAAAAAAACAAAGCAACATATTGTTTAAAATATTTACTTGATCTTATTTTTTTATTGTATTTTTAACAATAAGCATTGTTAACTACACCATTGGTACCTTAATTTTAAAATAGATGTGCAATATTAGATTACACGCACCCACATTAGAGCTAAAAGTTGAAAAATGTACTCTTACTTAAAAAAAAAACACAAAAAAGATTTTAAATTTTGATCTCAAATACTACTAAAAGTTAAAATTATAAGGTATGAAATATAACTAAATAAGGTTTAAATGAGCAGACACACACACACACAATCACAGAATCTTGAGCGCATACTTCCAAATAACAATATTTGAAATCTCATCTCGATCGGTTAACTGGAACGGAATCTTGAAGCACAGATGTTGGTAAAGTTTCTTTATAATCACCCGGTATATGTTAGATTTATTTTACAAAAAAATGATAATAATTTCCAGATTTAATTGCCTTATAAGTATTTTTCACAAACATATTTTCACCGCATAATTAATTTTAATTATTAATAATTTTTCTGGGAATTATAATTAAAATTTCCTTTTCTCTTCCTCCCCTTTTTCTAGGGTAAACGTCTCGACTCGAACTGTCGCGTGTGTGCGTTCGGAATATACTATTATATTTTTAAAAATACATTTATTATGAATTTATTTTATAAATAATTTTAAAAAACTATTTCTTGAGAAAGCTATACACCTCATTATGGAAGCAAAACAACTAAGTCTTCTTAGTTTGGAGATCAATCATTAGATTTCAAAAAATCCTGCATTTAATGGCAAAATAAATAAGATTTCTTTCATTGATAAACACTAGACTTTATACGCTAGCGTAATCCTATACTTAAAGTACGGTTAGTTTGTATAGACTCAACGCAAATCTAACGATAAATTTACTAAGCTTTGTCAATATTAGCTCGTAGAAACGCGGTATGTGTAAGTATAAAAAGTACTTCTTTTCACGATTAATCCCACGAAGTGAAGTGAAAGTCTATACTTTATATACTTTAAACCTTAATATTCTGAAACTTGCGAATTTCAATGTCTGTATGCGAAAATTTACGTACTGAAAATTCTTGATTTAAATTATGATATTTAACTGGCTGATAATTATTTAAATTTAATTTTAATGGTTTGCTAATATTTTTAATATAACTTTGAAATATATCCCTGAATAATTCAATGTACCTTTAAATGGCATTATCAAAATAGTGACGTATCGCAAACCTGTACAGGTCGAATTAAAAATGCTATTATGTGCAGAATTTTAATATCTAGTGAAGCGAATCTTAACTCGATAGTTAAGATACGGTTGTCACGTAATTTTACTTGCTACAATAAAATACAATGGGAAATAAACTTTAGACGATTTTTCTGAGACACGAGCTATTTGCTGATGCATCACTTTTATTGTGCGATAAATAGACGATTATTCAATATTAATCAATAAATTATCAATTTCTATATAGTACTTAAACCCAATATGGGCAATGATATCAATCTAAACAACTCCTAATATCTTTGAAAGTTAGATTTTCAATCGACAGGCAGTGCTACATGTCCGTTTGAAAAAGCGGCTTAAAAAATATGTTATCCTAGATAGTGCAAAAAGCACTCTGTTAGCCCTTTCGAAAGTAATTAGTATTTCCGTGGTGCACTTATCTTAATTATAGAGAAGTTTTATTCTTATGATATATTGTGTATTTACTTTAAATATTGAAATGTGTGGAGTGTTTTAGAAATGTGATAAAACATGTTTTTTATTGATATTGCATATATGGCCTGATAATATTTTGTTTGTATATTTATTATAAGATTTAATATAACTAAGCCGGATTCCCAATATGGACACCTTATGTCTCACTGAAAGAACAGCATATGAATCTTCAGATAAGCAAAATTTTAACATATCGGTTTAATGGGATTATATTTAGCTAATTAATAATAACAAATGTCACATGTTGACATTACTGCAATTTGAAGGTCTTCGAAGAGCCACTGCCGAAAATGACTTCCTCCCTTCTAAACTTAATGTTTTGAAGATTACTCTGTCCCTATCCCCGCAAATAAACTGGTAAACAGTGAAAATGCGACTGAGGTGAAATTACCCAATTCTGAATGATTTCAACGTGCTAAACACAAATATCACCTTAAAAATGTAAGTTAGATCTTGTTTTTGAGTTACAGTCGGTTTTTTTCGTAACATAGAATACACAGAAATGCATGGGCGCACCAAAAGAAAAATTAATTGAAGTCAATTTCGTTTACAGGAACCCTCCGAATTTTTGCTTATACAGGTTTTATTTGATATTATCAACATGAGGGGGATGATAACTTTCAAGATTAACTTTTTTCTCAACTTTCAAGGTTTTTGCAACCATATTAGTAGCTGAATACCCCACTACGCAACATAATTGTTCTCACTTCAAGGAGGTGCAGAAAAAAAAAACAATAAATTTCTCACATTGCGTTCATGGTTGTCTTTAGAAGCTGTAGCATATTTAGCATACGCACAGCTATTATCCTCATTAAAACTATAAAAAAATATTCTAAACTTTTTAGCAATTTGTCCTTTGTCACGTTATTTTACGTAAGAAAAGCAGAATAATTACAAGGTCCCAAATTTTAATAAGGATAGTCAACAGTTAAAAATTTTAAAAGTCCTGTGACGAGTACAGAGGGTGAAAAAAAAAACTTTCATTTGGATGTCGACGCTGGGTACAAGTACTAAATTTAATATTATCCGTAGAAGTATATTTATAATTATTACAATTATTAGTTATTAGTATTATCATTACCATCATCATATCCATCATTAATATTACAATAATTATCCTACAATCATTATCATCATTTGTATCACCGTAATTATTGTTAATATTATTACTATTATTATCATTATTTTTAGTAGTAGTGGTAGTGGTATTATTATTATTTTTATTTGCAAAGGCTATCATATTCAAAAAAATCCGTCATTTTTATATTTCTTTTAGTAGCAATTCCTCTTATATCCAGCACTAAAACAGCAACACATTTCAAATCTATATTTCTCCAAACACGTCCTCGAAACATTTGTCCAATGTTCCTCTTTATTTCAGCTCCCCAAATATTTCGGCAAACGGATCTGTCTGAAAACGGTTTATTGTCTCCTATTATCACCCTGGCCCAAATGTAGTTTTCGAAACGTCCAATTTATCAGAATGTCTCTAAACCCCACCCGAACCCACCCCCCAGGCAAAGCGAGTGTCCCCCGATAACACTACAGACTGACTTGACAAGGCAGTTAGTCATTTCACTCTAGCCGAGCCCTAGAGTGTCGCATCATGGCTTTGGTTGAAATAAAAGTCGCACTTTCGGTGAAATACAAACATAGTGCATTGCTTTTAAGTAGGTAGGCCATACTTTACGTGGATAACTTAAAGTAGGCTGTGTCATACAGAGATTTTTTATTTGTTTTCGTTTTTTGTGTTGACGATATTTCTGTTGAATACTTGATTTGAATGCTGGATATCAAGGTAGAAAGAAAAACGAAGTAGTGAGTCAAAAATGAAAATTTTAAATCATTTAGGCTTGCTTTGTGTGGATCAGGAAGATTTTGATATTATTGCTTTAAATTAATGTTTCAGATTTTTGAAATTTAACTAATTGTCAATAATTTGTTTAACTTACTTTTGCTGAAGACGGGATTTTTTAACAAAAGTATTTATTCAATCTTACAATCTATAGGGGTTTTTTATAAATGAATAGTAAATTTTCAAAAATATAATTCCACTATATTTGTCGACGAAATTTTTTTTCTATGAACTAATTAGTCTTAAATAGTTTGTTGTAAGATTAGTGTGATAGTATTTAAAAGATTATATTTCAATTATACCTCTCCATACATTACAATTTTAGTTAAACTATTTCAACTTTAGGTAATCTATTTTTTTTGCACAAATTAGTGACAAACTGATACGGATAACTAATTTGTGTCGTTATTTAACTGTTAGTATTTACCAAAATACTTTGAGTTAACCCTTAGTAATACATTTTTACCATTACTAAGTCCGTCACTTATTCAAACATACATTTGATAAGTAAACTAATTTAAACATGAACAAATTAATGATTGTGTATTAATTATTTAATGCAAAACATACCAAGTTAATAAAACACATACATATGTATTACAGGAAATCTTCAAACATTCTCACAATTGATTTCTAATTTAACATTCATTTAAATAATAATTTTTTCTCCAAACATATTTATTCTAACTTGCATACATATTTATTTCCGCAACCGTATATATTTACCGTAAATTGGAAAGAAAATTCAGGACATGTTTACTTTGAAACTGCTCTCGTAACTTTCGGTATAGAAATTGTGAATTGATGTTATTCGCAATTAACGACTTTACTCAACCGTGAAATCAAAAGAATTCCCCGCACATTTTTCACTTTGTAGAGTCTTCGTTACAGAAAATAATCATTCTGTTTACTAAAAAAAAATTAGTTTTATCGCTTAAAAGAGGATAGAAATATATCTTCTTTCATTAAATTAAATCTGCAATACTTTACTTTTGGTTAATGAATAAATATTTGCGTTAGTAGAAAACTGGCTGACGTATTGCATTTTGATGATAACATAGCCATCTTTTCTACTATATTGAATAAATAACAGTAAACATCAGTTTGTAATAGAATATTTATTTATAGTATATCTTCAATTACAGTGTGTTAATATTATTTGTAATTAAAAGCACGTAAAAAATTTATTTATGTTCATTAATATAGTTTCAAGTTGCCTATAGTAAATAATTGCTAAATAAAATGAGTTTGTTGTAAAAAGTTTTAATAACAAAAATTTGCAAAAACAATATTTGATCTCAACCTTAAACACTGAAGTTAATCTAATTAAGAATTTTTAGCTTATAAGCTAACTTGTTTAATCTGAAGTTATGCTTAATTATTAAGAAAGAGTAAAACAAATTTTGGCTAGTTGAAACTAAAAAAAAAAAAAAAAGTCTTAAAATCTTGCGATGCTTCCTATTCAAACAATGTCTTTAAAAGTGCTAGATTTCTAGAATTTTTTTAAGTAAATTGAAAATAATATATTAGCTTTTGCAAAGAGTTTTAGTTTGTTTTACACTGCAACGTTTCAGATTTGACTTTAAATTGTGTTTTTTTTATTTTGAAAGTTTCAAATGTTTATAATAAGAAAATCTTTATATTAAGAAAAGGCGGACATTTGTTTTAACCCATTAATGCCAGGCGTCCCTTTTGAAGGACACTTAAAAAAATTTTTTCGCTATTTTCATTGAATCAACTTTTCAATTATAAAAATTGCTCCATTGTATTCAATAGTGTACATTTCATCATTCATTGATGAACTTTTCCGGTAAAACTCTTAACATTTTAGTCTCATAACCTTACATAAGCGCCACCTGAAAGGGTCTTAATGGGTTAATCATGAGATTTCAGTAATAGATAAAGGTTAACGACAAATTTCAGAGCAATAAAAGTATAACAAATCCAAAAGATAAAAAAAAATGTCGTAACGTCAAATACATCTTGCGCATTGATTACTAATAGTTTTCTCTAATTAAAAAAATAAGCTTGCACAGTTATTTGGTTAAAATATAAATAATGGATATGTTTCACGTTGTGGGTGGCAACAGTTCCAGCAGCATTGTTTTTATTTTTGGTCCTTATGGAATGGCATTTGTGCTAAAAAAAATACAATGCTTTCTAGCCTTACTGAAATAATTGTTGTGTACAAACTCGTCTTTCAGCAGAGTTAAAGCTTTTCTCTTTTCGTGAATCCCGTTAAATTGCGGTGCCACATTATAGCTTAATTTCTCCGCATAAGACAAACTATCATTGAAACCGAAGTTTTCCGACAACATTGACGATTTAGTATTGTGTACATACTTGAAATTTAATCGAATTAAAACTGATAAAGCTCAAAAGAGTAGGAAGAACTAAAACAAGCTGAACGTAAAGAATTTTAAAAAAGAAAGAAAAGCAGACATAATACTTGTTTTTGTTCATGAACTTTAAGTACTCAGTAAAGCTTTTATATGATGATTGTCATCAAATCTCACCATACGATTTTTTCGTATAAAAACTCAATGCAGTGCAAGCCAATTTTTACATGTATAAGTTAGAAATATTGATTATCTAGTTCTGGATATCTATTTTACATCAAATGAAACGGAAAATGTCTATCAAAATATATCCTAAAATTTCCTCAAAAATGGGTTAGTACAACATAGTTGTAAAGTAAAAAAAAAAATACCCAAACATTTAGACATCTTTTTCAATAATTAGAAATATACTAATTGAAATAAACACTTATTTATGTCAACTTCCACTAAAAATATAAAATATATATTTAACTACATTTTTTCATTCATAGTCTTCCATAACAATTCGCATTTTCAAACTCGATTAGCCCAAAATAACTCAAGGATCAGTTACAGATGTGTCAAACATGCAACGAGAAATGTGTAGTTGAAGAAAATATGAAAGTAAACTGTGGTTTTAGATGGAAATAATCTTCCTGGCTGTTCCCAGAAAAGAAAAGGTTTGGGGAATTCGGATGAGATTGGATTCATCCTCGACCTTAGTAGCTGACAAAATGCCATGCCTGGATTCGCCTTCGTTTTTAAAGAGGATGGGTAACATTACAATTGTTCACACGCACGATGCAATTTACCATACGGTGAAAATTTATCCCGTTCCTTGAAATTGATTCAAAAGATGCGACAAAAAAAATCTGAGATTGCTGAAATGCAGTCGAGAGGTGCCTTTCTTGTTTTGAAAAGGTGTTAAAGTCAGTTTCGATGGAACTTAAATGTTCTGTGGGGTGAAACCTAAATGGCATGTTTAAATGTAACTTAATACTCTGTTTAGATGAAACTTAAATTTTCTGTGGGGTGAAACATAAATGGCCTGTTTAAATGTAACTTAATACTCTGTTTAGATGAAACTTAAATGGTCCGTTTAGTTGAAATCTAATGTTCTGTTTACTAACAAATAGCTTTTGTAGAACACATTATCGCATGTCCGTCATCGTTCAGACATGATTCTAAAAAAACAATGTCAAGTCGAAAACTTGAAATAATGCTACTAGGAATTATAAGTAATTGTTTTTAGCAAAATAGACAACCACACCGTAATCTACTCAACTTTAAGGCCAAAGAACCTCTTTGTGACGTCATGGTATCCGTCCGGTTCCGACAGTTGAATTTTCCGAAGGAACAGTAAGAAAATATTTACTCACGGCTGACTATACGTTTCAGGTTTCCAACAGGTATGTTCATAATCTCTTTCGGAGCAGATGACAACCCTAACCGGACGTTTAGTGTGACGTCACAGAGAATTTCAGCATATCTTGCTTTATTAGTTGAGTAGACCGTAACCTCTGCCCGATGTGTTGTCCCTTTCCGACCGGGCTCGCACGATCGTGCGGGTAGTTAAGAGAATGTTCAAGCTCTTCAAAAATACCGATACTGAAGCAGCTAACTTGTACCATTCGTTATTTGTATAAAAAATTAATTTGTGTTTAAGGAATTGCAGGCATTAATGCTGTTTAGCGCATTTTTTTTTCGATAAAACTCCAAATTTAGTCTCATAATTTTAAATCAGCGCCACCTGACCGCCGGTCGAAAAGGGTTGTGTTTTATTTTTCAAAGCGCGTATCTAATTTGAGTAACGGGTTCTAATTGTTGGTGTCTACAAACGAAGATGCATGATTATTTGTATATGAACCATAAAGATTATGCTTTATGTTCCAAACGGTTATGTTAAACTTACATGCGAAAACTTTAATTAACCCAATGCCTGGCGTCCCTTTTTAGGGACACTTTAAAAAAAATTCGCAATTTTTAATGAATCAACTTTTCAATTAAAAAATTGCTCCGTTGTATTCAACAGAGTACATTTCAACTGACCCAAGGGCATTGATGCTGTTTAAGGCAACTTTTCCGGTAAAACTCTTAACATTTTAGTCTCATAACCTTAAATTGGCGCCACCTGAAAGGGTCTTAATGGGTTAACTGAATTTGAACGAAATAGATACAAAGTAACGAAAAAACAAATATAAATATATTGGGAATATAAATATTTATTATACTTTAAAAAATTTCACTTAACTTCCTACATAAATAATATTAATAAAGGATAAAGGCTTTATCAAATAAGTAGTTTAGAGGACACTGCAAAAAATCATATTAGTTAATAATTCATGTATTTGATATATATTTACTAGATAATAAATATAACTAAAATACCAGATAGACTTTTTTCATACCAATAGATTGATATAGAAAAACTTGTGAATGTACAGGAATCGGGAAGTCACGATTTTTTTTTCCTTTTTTTGAAAAAAGGAAATCGTTGTATAAATAGCTTTTCACTTTTTATTCCGCTTAAGGCAAAGTTACCTATATTTACCCTTTTGAATTAAATTTAACTCGGTATGTGTGTCATCGCATTAATTATTAAAATAATTGCAAATACCGAATAACTTGGATTTGATTAAATACAATTGCTCCAAATTTAATTTTCATTGATTTTTCCTAAGACAACGCATTAGTTAATGAAAAAAAATATTATTGACATTTTTATTTGCATTTATTTGGGCTGTCTGTTGGTAGCATTTCAGTTATCTTCAATTGGAGGTGATTAGAAGTTATTTTTTATGTAAACAAAATTGTTAAAATAAAACATGAGCGTATAATACCAGGTTCATTCAAAAATAACTATAAATTTTCATTTGGCCTTTACATTTTAGTTGTAAAAAATACTTAAGGAAAAAATAATGCTAATTTTATGGAATATCCAAAAGGTAAAAACAAAACTTAACCTAAAGTTTATGAAAATAGGAAAGTTTTTATCTTTAAATGACGGAATAACATTGAATGAAAGATTTGCTAGTTTTAAGTGAAGGAATTTGATCATTGATACACAAAAAACTTTTTTTTTTCAAAAACATCATATAACACATTATTTCTTTACGCTCTTCAAATGGAATGAAATTGCACTACAATGGAAATAAATAAAACCTGCTTGGATCCTTTAAGACCGGCTGTCAGATGGCACTGATTTAAGTTTATGAGACTAAATATAAGAGTTTTATCAAACAAGTTTGCCTACACAGCATCAATGCCAGCAACTCCTAAAAAAACACGTCATTTTTTACACAAATTAACAACTAGTACTAGCCACCTGCTTCGAAATCGATATTTTTGATTAGCTTGAACATTCTCTTTTATACCCGCACAATCGTGACATCCCGGTCCGAAAGGGTTTAGCTGCCTTCACAAAAAAAAAAAATTGTCGTGGGGACAAACTCATTAAAATTAATACTTAAAATTTAAATTACGCTTTTTTACCTCCCTTCAAACTAACCAAAAATGGCCGATTCCTAATATGTGACTGGCCCCAGCCCCGCCAAATCTCCTCTATTCTGTTTGCAGAAGAAAGCTAATCGGCAGAGCTGCTTTGCATAGACTGCCTGGGATGGCGTTAATCCTAACTTCGTGCTAATTATATTCTACGTGCAGTCTCCACTTTTAGAAGTGGCGGATCTGATGATGCTGCATCGCTCGCATGTTAAAGAGCCTAATGGTCGGACCGTCTCATAACGATAAAAAAGCTAGAAACGAGGAGATACAGGTTACAGAGATAGGGTGTTTATAGTTATGGGGGGTTTGTGTCTAAATTCCGATATTTTTTTTGCCAAATTTGTTCAATTTTTCGCCAAATACATTTTGATTCTGCATATCCTACGCCTACAGCTACATATCTTATGATGGTTGCCTATTAAGACATAAATTCCTTAGTCAACTGTAAACTATTTATGAATTGTAATTGTAGTCAATTGTTAATTATTATTAATTGTATTTAATTGTTAATTATTATCAATTCTATTTAAAATAACTATTTAAAAATTGTAATTGTAAACTATTTATGAATTGTAATTGTAGTCAATTGTTAATTATTATTAATTGTATTTAATTGTTAATTAATATCAATTGTATTTAATTGTCAATTGAAATCAATCGTCTATTGTAATCAATTGCACCTTGTGTCATTTCTGCAATTCTTCCGTCTCTATCTACGACGGAAAAAATGCATATCTTATGATGGGTGTGTGTTATTTAGATATCCCTTAGTTTATTGTACTTGTGTAAACGATTAAATCATTCGAAATCAAAACAAAAATTAATTTTAATAGGGAGCTACTATTCGATTTTGTTCTTAATGAATGTTTTATGTCTAAATTCTTAATTTACATAGGTTTCAGTGGATTTTTTTTGATAAATGAAATTTATTTTACAATAGTAAGTTTGTGATTCAAATAAAAAGCAGGCAATGCGTATAATTCGTTGAAGTATCTTCGAACTGTTCAGCAAGTAAAGTTCTTGTTTAAAAACAACTTTAGAATATTGATTCAATGGAATTAAATCGCATAAAATTCACTACTATTAATTTATCAACAATTTAAATTTACAGACGTAAATTACTTTAAATGAATGAGCAATTATTAAATCAATATAAGATTAGTTATCAACTAATATGCACTAATCATATTGATTAAAAATAAAATAAAGTTTTGCAGTTGTTTTGGTTTCCGAATAGTTTTGGAAAATATTACGTCTGGTGGTTGAAAGCCTATTTTCAATCATTTGTTGTTTAGCACGATCTGAAAACACGAGCAGTATATCTTAAATCTAAACTGAATTGCCACAACATATACAATGACAAAAATAATAATATTGTTAATTAAAATTGCATAAACAAGGTTTGCTATCTTGGCGTTACTATTCTATAACTTGGCATCAAATGGGAAACAAACCCCGTTTTCTGAAGAATACAACGCCAAACACTTTATTTTTATTTCCACAGACTGAAATTAAGTTTTGGTTTTCAGTACGCACGTTCGGCGATAAATGCTGGATGCAAAATTCCAATACGTGATGCTTTCTATTGGCCAGGAGCTCGCCTTTTATGGAAATGAAATTTTGAGTCAAATGCAAACGAGGTGTTTTATTGACATTCGATTCCGTCTATTTCTTTGATGCCTGCGTTGATAAACAGTTATACTGCTGTGATATTCGCTTACTTTTATAAGTGGATATCAATGTTATTGAAAAGTATATCTGTATGGTATAAATGTAAAATAATGCGGTATAAATATATAATCTATGTGTTTAATAGGTTATGCATTATACAATCAAGTAGTGTTTTATTTTCTAAATTATTTCGTATATTTAATTTTGTATTATTAAACTATAATGTATAGTGTTATTGTCAAAAATGACCGCGTATTTAGAAATTAATCTTATAAAAATAATAAATGTGTATGTATTTGCTTTCAGGTCTGTGTTTATTTCATTGAGAATTTTTCATTATATGTTGATAGATGTTTCCTATAAATATTTGCTAAAATGTGTACGATTACAGTGAATAATTATGTATTTAATAGATAGATAAGATTTTAGCTTTTCTAACAAAAATATTATTTTCTTTTTAGGTAGGAAATCCAGTTTATTTTAACCTACATACAGTTCTCAGAAGATTTGTAAGTTGAAGATTGCTTTTAGAAGAGCTTTTTAAAAGCTTTAATAAATTTAATGAGCATGTGAATTTAATTGGAAATGACAAAAATTAACGCCATTCGAACTTTATGTGAAGATTAAATGTTGATTTTAATTAATATTATTCATTCTCTTGGCACCAATTAACCCAAATTGTCAACAACATCTTCAAAATATCCAATTATTTTTTTACCTAACTCGTAGAAAATAAATTAATCTATAAATTTCAAGACAATAGTATCAACAAGAACATTTAGTTATTGTTATATTAGTATTAGCATGAAACATTTTAAATAATTGTCTTCCTTAATGGCTCTAAGTTTAACCATCATATAGTAGAAAACAAACACTTTTTCATAAGCCATAAAGCATTTTATTATTACATTGTTACAGAGTTACATAAAATCCATTGTTTTTATATTATTTTTTATTTTAATTATTATTTTATTATTCATTTATTGTCATTATTACTATCTCTAAACTGCTACATAAAATTTTCTTTTCGATTTTAATTAAGTTACTAAATTGATCTTGATGGGCTTATGTTTTAGTCATATAAAAAGTAAGTATAAAATTTCTGCGAGAATGGTTTCTTTGAGATGTATAAATAATCAAAAGCTATCTTGGACCAGACATTTCATTCATCTGACTCCAATTATCTAAAATTTGCCGTTGAAATGTCCGTATTATATATGTGTTGTTCGCTAATAAATGAAGTTTATTATGCTAAACATGAAAACCATTAAAAATAAAGAAGTACATAATTATAAATTTCAATTCGAATATTCTTACTATCATGCATATTAATGCATAATAATTTGTTTTAAAATATTAATTCAGTTTATCTAAACTTGCATTTGCTTTTAAATCTTTTAATTGGAAAATACATTAAACCATCTTCATGTAAGCGTACTTCCGAGAAAGTTCCATTAAAATTATAATTTCCGTCAACATTAAATTGTAGAAATTACGTTTTCAATAACAGGGACATCCTGTCTTATTGATTTCTAAAACTTCTCTTTGACCTTATTGACTTTAAATCATTTATATTTGACATTCTAATTCTCAAACGTTAAACAATTTGAATGCCGATCTTACACCATGCCTTCTCCAATTGTTCCAAAACCTTCCATGCCATGCCCCTCCGATTAAGTCTACTCTGTTGATCGCAGATGAATGAGACGAAATCTTCTAGATGAATAGATGAATCTTCTAGATGAAAGCCGCCCCTAATGAAGAACTTACTGCAAAGTAAAGGATGCGATCCCCAATAAGGTGAGGGTCCTTTTGTAAAAGTCAAGAAGAAATCCCTAATGCCCCTTGGAGTATAACGGATGAGCATAGAATTGAAATAAGGATTCGTAGATAAATAGAATTCTAGACAGAAAGTCAAGGAACTCATGCTATTATCCACGACGCTTAATAGACCCTTCCGTATTTTAATCGTTGACGGGGCGTTAGGATCCCTGCATTTGATTGTTCAGTCATTCTTCAAAGTAGAGCAGATGTCATTTGTTATCTTTTTAAGTTCAAAAATTATTCAATTTTTTTCTTCCAGTGTTCAAATAACATGTACTTCCATGTACAAATAACTGAGAACATTAGTGAAGATTGTATACCTTTAATTTTGAAATTTAAAAAAAAATCAAACATAAATTTTAAATTCTCGTAATTTCCCACTCATTTTCGCAAAACTCTCATAATGCTTTCTTTATATTTAAAAAAAAAGAGAGGACTTTTATTATAAAGCATGCTTTGCTAGTTTTAGGCTTGAAAGAATAAGTATTTAAATTTTTAGTTAATCACTTCAAATACTATTTTTAAATAGATTAAAATAAAAGTGATACAAAAGAAATCAGTGAATAGAAATTTTAAATTAAATTTGTGTAAAACCATAAGAAACTATTTACATTACTATGTTAACTATTACTTGTTTTAATAACATAAGAAACTATTAATATAATTACTTTTATTTTAATCTTGACTAAAAAAAAGCGTAAAAAGTTAACTACAAAATAACATTTACGACCTAAGCTAGTATAAAAAAGCGAAATAAATGTCAAAATCACAAAGTTGAAAGCTTAGTAGGATTTTCTCGTCAATAACTTAAGACATCATGTCTTGCTTGGAAAAAAAGTTCTAAAATGTGATTTTTTTCTTTCAATCAAATTGTCGTTTATTAATCCGTAATGTTCTACACCAACTATAAAACGCTCATTTTTTCACAACAAAAAGTGAGTGGGCTTAGTAAATAAAAATTAATTAAAAAAGTTTGTCATTTGAACTTTTTTCCTAGTCTATTAACTTAAAAATATTGAATATTTGTATCAATAGTTTTGTTTAACAATATGATAAAAGGTATTAAATGTATTTAATGTTTTTTTTTCATGCCCCATAAGTTTAATTGGTTGAGAGTTTTCATTAAAAAGTAAAAACTTTATGTTTAAATACAATCAATGTTAAATACAATCAAAGTTATCAATGTTATATTTGATAAATGCATCATTCAGTGGGGAAAAAATTGTTGATCATGAAGGGCTTATCTCGTAATATCCAAACATACAGTTTTGGTGCTTGCTAACTTTAACTTGTATGCCAATTTCGATCAAAAATAAATGACAAAACATGAAAAGGGTAACTTTAATTTTTCCGCTTATGCTTCTTGTTAGTCAAATATCATACTTAAATTAAAACAGCTTGTAACTAATTCGAGTTAACTTATCCTATCGTGGCCTTGTTGGAAATTCAAACTCAATGGGAAAATAACGCAGCTGTTCTCACAAAAAACCCGCATATTCCTTTAAATTGTTTAACAATATGACAAGGGCATAAAAATGAAGGCAAGTTTTCCCTTCGTCCCCAAAAGGCTATTGGAAGTGGACTTGGTTGATAGCTCTACTTCGGAAAGTAAAGACCTAATATACGAGGACGGTTGTAAATGACGCATTATGTTAAACAACTGTTTCTAAACCCGTTGGGGAACGTTGCCGATCGAGAAAGGCTTATCTTTTATGTCCTTCGACAGAAGTTTTCCGAATTTTATTTCCTTTCGTACACTTTATTGCTTCTTTCGGGGCCCAAACAGCCCTCTGTTTGCGATCATTCTTTCTAGAGAAATTTTTCACTTGAGATTATGAGGTGTGAAGTTTGTTTTTTTATATACTTCAACGTGGGAAAAGAGAATTGGAGTGGTTTTTATGAAAGCTGGAAAGGCATAAGTTTAGTTGCTTTAAACAGGAATGGAGTTTATTTAAAATAGTTTTAAGAGTGATGTGCAGGTATGAAGCATTTTTTTATTATATTTGGTTCGGTTAAAAGGGTTATTTTAGAAACAAAATTAACAAAGAGAAAATTAACAATTATCAACTCTTTGGTGGATTTAAATTTACTTAATTAAGTAACACTATTCAAATAAAAAGTAAAATCGTGTTAGCATGACACAATTGGTAAATTTAGACTGATATATTTTAAACGCCATATTCCAGAAATGTTAATTAGTGTTTATGATGTACCATGGATAATAGGGCTCTGGATAAAGATGATAATGACAGTTTTACTGTAAAGATAACAGTTTTTTTTTTAAATCTCATTTGTAGTTTTGTTTAACTATATTTTTCTATTGCAATAATTTACAAGAGGATTGAAGTAATTTACGTTACACAATTTACCGTTTTGTTTTAATCAAATTTATTGTAATTACAAAAAAACGATACATTTTTTAACTGGTTTTAAAATCTTAAACGGAATAGCTATAGCCTAATAAATATATAAGCTATGTTAAATAATATGTTTTTTTAATTAAGGTTTTTTAATTAATAATTTATTTATATAAGAACGTTATTATTTAAAGATTTTTTTGAAGAAGAAAAAATTCTGCCTTTTCCTCCATTTAGGTTTCGTAAGCGTTCAGTTTATTACTATTTATTTTAACTGTTTCGTGAACAAATTCTGAAATTTTCCGAAAATGCTTGATTTTTTTATTATAAGTATAGTATACCATAAAACACATAAGCAAATAATTTTATCACAATCACATGTAAGAGTGGTTTTCTAAGATAATGTTTGTCATAAGACATAATCTGACAAGACGAAATCTTCATAAACAGCAAAAATACTTTACCATTTGGGTGCCTTCCAAAAGATAATTCTAAACCTAATATGAAAAAAACTGAATGCAACTAAGATATCTCTCTACTTAAATAAACATTAAACACAAGGCACGTTATTTCTTATATCCCCTAAAACATACAAAACCATAAAAAAAACTTTATTTGCTTCTTTAAATTCTGGCTAAGCGCATAAGCAAGATTCGCAAGTTTGCACTTTTTTCATTTTCATTCGAAAACGACCCAAATTTTTAAAATAATAATAACAATAACATGAACCGTAGAGTTTTATGCATGGCAAGCACGTATTTCTGCTAGTTTATCCTCACCTGAATGTATTGTGGATGCTGCGGCATTAATTCAACACTTACTCGTATTAATAGTGTCATGCTTGGCAAGGGGAACTAAGTCCGGCATTTTGCCAAACTGGGTATGTCTGATGTTTCATGCTTTTATATTGTACAGTTTGAATTCTGATACCTGGGCATTTATTTTCTGGCTGTCTGCTCCGGCCATGTTAGAAGGGATGATAAAATGAATCCAAAATTTGGTGAGGCTTCTAGTGGCTAAGGTTTAGCTTTTTTCCTGGGCTTTAACGTTGGCCACAGTTGCTAGCTAAAGTGCTGTCCGTGTTATTGGACCGTGGTTAGGTTTACAAGGTATTGTGCAGCTTTTTATGATTTACGGTATACGTAAAACCTTCACCAATAACTCATAGTCTGGGAGAGCAACGATACCGAATACTTTACATAAATAAAATTACATTTAAATGGTGTGGTTGGGAAGCTTAGAGTACAGCGCACATTGAGGTGTTTGGCGAATTTAGCTAACCAAAAGTCAATTTCTCAGAAAATTGATGCCAAGTGGGGATATTGCCCTTTGGCCCACGATTCTTGGCAGCTGACTAAAGATGGTCATAAATAAATAAGCAAGGATGGTTTTTTTTTGGCCCTCAGTACATTCTGGAGACTCCAATGAACAGTTGAACTTTGACAATTATATAAGGATCTTATTTTTATTTTGAACGTCGCCAGCGTCATAATACTGCACACTGGCTAGTTGATTTTTTTGAAAATAAATAAGAGTTAACACTATTGATACCTCCCAAATAAACGTCTCCAATAAACCGTACTTGGAAACTTTTAGCACATGCTGGGGAAAAAATTACTTCTTAAATTAAAACTAAGTTTATTTTATTTCAATTTTCATCAATTTAAAAATATATAATGCAGTTTTCTTACTATTACGTCAAATTAAATTATAATAATTTAAAAATATAAAAAAGACGAAATCCTATTTTAAAGTACTTGATGAAAAGTCTATCACCAATTAATTATAATTCGAGTGTCGAACAACAAGAAATATAGTTTCCTTTTTGGCTACCCTGAATAGGCCTACAGCGTCTCTACTTCAATTCTTTATTTATGGTTTAACTTTTATTTTACTTAACATCAAGAATAGATTACAATTGCACAGCACTGCATGGGAGCCGAACAATTTACAATAAGGACAAACACACATTTCTAATTGCCAACCCTCTATCTTCTATATTTTTTTCCAAAAAACCACATATCAATGTAAATGCTCTCTTTTATAAATTTGTATCAGAGTTTGATAAATTATATAAAGAAAGCAAAGGTACACAAGTAAAGGGAAGAAAACACTTTTTTTAAACAATTAATTGCGTAGGTTTGAAAAATTAGACCTTAAAAAACTCACAAAGTTTTAAAATTTTAACATTGCGTTAAAAACTTTTTTATGGAAATAAATTTATTATATTTTAGCATACAAGTAATTTTACTACAAATTCACAGAAAGTTTTAATAAACAATTTTATTTAATTATATGTTTAGTTAATTATATTAAGCATCGCTATTTTACAGAATATTTTACTTTGAAAGATTTAAAAAAATACTTTGGTAATTTTACTCTATTTACGTGATTTGTTTAAACAATAGAAATATCAAAAACTACTACAGTATTATTATTCATCATTTTTACAAAAATATTTGAACTTAATTCAAGCACATTTTGTACAATTTATTCCATATTATATCTAACCAGCATATTAGAAAAAATTCACCAGTTAAATAATCAAAGACTGAAAAACCTTTAGTTTTATAAATTTCCTTTATCTAATTTTTTCGCAGTGAAACTTAAAGTTTCACTTGAAAAGCCTATAATAATAATTTTTCACTTCAGAACAACTACCTCTCATATTGTTTACCATTTTTAAAACAACCACTTACGTTACAATATTTTTTATACCGATGTAAAAAAATATTCTGTTTTACCTATATATAAAAAAGATAAGTATTGTCAATTTTCGTTTTTGCGACCACACCTCACTGATATCACGTATCATCAATAATGAACAAATTCATCCTTCTCCCCACCCCCTACATATTAACCTGAGTATTTCCTATCAACATCTCGGTGCATTAGTTGAACAAAATTGTTACTGTTTATCGACTTATTTTGAGTTTTATGGGCAAATAAATGAAGTGCAGAATCATATAAGCGTAGATATGTAATTGTATAGAATTAAATTTTTTCGTTAACATGAACTTAAAAAGCTTGTAAAAAGAGCAACGGTTTTTAAATGTATGGCGCTAAAGTTATACTATATGGCATTTTAAAATTTAAATAACAATATGTATGCACAATATGAATTGAAATAACAAGATTTGTTTTGAAATATGATTGTGGATAATTTATAAGGGAGATTTCAAAACTTGTTAAACATTTTAAAGTATTTTTACTAACTTACGTACTTTTACTATTTTACCCCAAAAATCTATTTACTCTATGTACCACTATTCAGAGTGGACATAGGAAAAAATGGACAGATTTAAAAAAAAAAAAAAAAGATTTTAAAGATTTGTTTTTTTTTCATTGAAAATTATCATTGCAAAATAAGGATTTGTTCATTGTAGCTTTTATATTGACCAATCGAGTTAATAACACTTTTAATCGATCGAAATTTCAAACATAAATAAAAATAAGAATAATTTCAACTGAAAAAGTTATTTTTCACAGACATGAAATGTGCAGCCTTAATCCAACCACAAATTAGATGATAGTTCTTTTTTTTAAAACCATTTTAAAATATATAGATGTTAATACATTTAAGACACCCGATCCGTATACCTACACTCTTAAAACAAAAGAGTGATATCCACTCCAGTAGGAGAAGTGCATTTTCGGCACTGGAAAGGAGTGAATATTAACTCAGACTGAGTTAAAATCACTCGTTTGGAGCGATCCTGTCGAAGGTTTAACACACAAAGAATCCACTCATATAGAAGAAGTGCATTTTCTAGACTGGAGGAGTGAAAATTAACTCAGACTGAGTTGAAATCGCTCGTTCGTAGGATAGAAATAGGCAGCCGGAATCGATTACATAACATTACATGTACGTTTTCAGAAAAACGACCAATTATCATAATACGACATAAAATGATCGAATATTGAATGAATAACATTGGTCATAGATTTTTAACACAAAATCATATAACTTTTAAATAAATGAATGATTTTGACAAAAATGCAAGATACAGCTTTGACCACCCAGCGTAATAATCAAAAAGCGCCCAGACAGGTGACAGGAGTTACTCAGAATAGGCTAAGCTTGGTGAACGCAATTTGAGAGAATGACCTAATAAGAGAATTCAAAAGATCAGTGGAAATATATATACGTTAATACAATCGCCCATCTATTTCCATCTTTGAATCCTATAATAGCTGTGATGTGTTACTCGGGAAGGATACTTTGACAGCCTGTAGTTTTTAAAGGCATTATAATATTGCTTATACAGTATTTGAATGTGTAGATTTATGAAATATATATATTTCAAATGATTGCGATATGTATATGGATGATGTTTTTGTATAATATATTCGTATCTTTTTAATTATACAAATGAAAAATGTGTTATATGCATTTTTCGACATGAAACATTTGCTTAATATAATTACCAGCAAAATTAGTCTTTAAAAGAAGAATGTAATGAAAAATTTGCCTTGGGGAAAAAAAAACAATTTTGACTGTGCAATAACAACTGCATATTTTTTTTAATTATATAAATGACTAATACTTGTAAGCTGCTTTGATATGTGTATTTTTAAAAGCTTTAACATGTTCTTTAATACTTGCACGAATGTACGTACATTCAATTTGTAAAATGATATATTAAAAGAAATATTCATTAATTTTTTATAAAGAAGTTTTATTTGGGGCCTTAAAATGGTGTTATAATTATTAACTTACCTTTATACTAATCGAAATATCATGGAAGTTTATTAATTAATTATCAAATTATTAAATTGAAAGCTATTTTACTCATTTACTTCTCATTTATTCCGTTAATTATGATATCAAATTTTACAATTTGTTCAAAATAGAGTCAATTAGAAAATAAAAAGATGAAATAATATTAATTACAGTACTGTATTTGTTATTAAAAGTACTTACCGTAATTCTTAAGGTTGTTATAATTTAGTAATTGTAATTTATGAAAAGAATTATATTTTAACAGTAAAGGCAAATTTAATAACGTAATTTATATTATACCATAATATTATAGCATAAGTTATATTTATCTAATTTAAACAAAACACATATTACGTTTATATATAGATTTTTCTATTAAATATTCTTTTATTAACGAAAAATATTCAGTTAATAACCAGTATGTTATCCCGTATACATTCGTTTCTTGATTTTTTTAAACATGTTTTAAATGTATTTTCCAATGAAATCCTACGGCAGACCATATCATACAATTGAAAACTAGATAAACCTCATGGTAGAAACGGGGACATTCCATTCACTACAGCTTTTTCATCAAATGTTTCTTCTCCTCCAACCCCAAAACTGATTCATTTTATTTTTCCCGCATAAGTTCTACCATTTGATAGACTAAGCAAAATCCAATATACGTATCTATATATTACTTTTTATAAAAGCAATGTTTATTTTCTACTCTATTGTCGATACTATATTCATATAATATTTCCTACTTTGTGCATGATACATGAGTCCATGAAGAAAAATAACATTGGTTATTGGCATAAATAGCTTATTCAGCAGAAATTTACATGTTAAGGTGTTAACACAAAAGGCCCGCCTTTTCAGAATGGTACACAACTTTGACTGATACCATAAATGTAGAAAAGTCTG
The DNA here is from genome assembly GCA_023701765.1 of Hylyphantes graminicola. NCBI lineage: Eukaryota > Metazoa > Arthropoda > Arachnida > Araneae > Linyphiidae > Hylyphantes > Hylyphantes graminicola. The sequence goes on along the minus strand of CM043122.1, from coordinate 39,668,232 downwards.
AACTATTTTTCTGTGGAATAGCCCCACTACATGTGCTAAATAAAATTACGAACAAATAAGCCCTACAAATCCAAAACATAAAATCCCCGTATTAAACCCGATATAAATCAAATAGTTCCATAAAAAAATTCAATTTCTCTCTTAATCTTTCCATTTAGTTTAGCCTTCTCATCACCCCAAAAGAACCCGTGACAGATTTCTTTTATTTCCCCCTAGCGACTTCCGCCAATAGCCCTAAGTACGAAAGTTAGCTGACCAGAGGAAAAGGATAGATTCGCGGCCATAAAATACAGGGGAGCGAAAATCTGTTTTCACACCTCTTCCCAGTAAGGACTACAATCAGGTCCGATGTCAAACTAAATTAGAGATAAATTTCCCAGCGCTAAAGTTATCTCAGTCTCGAACCTCCTTTAGCTCGTCTACTTTACTTTTTTTTTGTTTAGGTGGTTCTTTAAAGTTCTCATCGAAATGTGGCCGCTGTTGCTGCGACTGGGAGCTACGAGTCTGTCAGATCTCCTTCCCTCATTATTTAACTTTGTCGCTTTTAAAACAAGGGGTCCACTGCAAATGAAAATGTTAGTAAATCTGGACCATGTTGAATTAGTTTTAATTTTAAAATGTCTGGTTAATTTGTATTATATGTAGTACGAAATATATTATGATAGTCATTTCTTAAGCGCTATGTTCTATTGTTTTCTTTTCTCATAGATTCAGAGCCTCCTTTAGCTCGTCTACTTTACTTTTGTTTGTTTGGGTGATTCTTTAAAGTTCTCATCGAGATGTGGCCGCTGTTGCTGCGACTGGGAGCTACGAGTCTGTCAGATCTCCTTCCCTCATTATTTAACTTTACAGCTTTTAAAAAAAAGGATCCACTGCAAATGAAAATGTTAGTAAATCTGGACCATGTTAAATTAGTTTTAATTCAATAACGTGTGGTTATTTTGTACTATTAGTGGTACGATGTTCTATTGTTTTCTAGTCCCATGGATTCAGAACCTCTTTTAGCCCTCTACATTGCTTTGATTAGTTGGTTCTTTATAGTTTTCATCGAAATGTAACCATCTGTTGCTGCTAGTTGGAGCTACGAGTCTGCGAGTTCTACTTCCCTCATTATTTAACTTTGCAGCTTTCGAAACAAGGATCCCACTGCAAATTAAAGTATTAATGTATCTAGATCGTCAAACATCACGCAAATTAAATTTAATTCAAAAACTTTTTTTTCTTATTTTCTATTATAAGCAGTAAGAAATATTTTAAGAGGTTAATTCATCAAGCGCTAATATTGTTCAGTCTGCTACCTATCACGTTAAACCATCAAAACTCGTAAAAAGGAATTTATGAGTTAAGGTCCCCAAAGAATATAATAGTTATATTTGTCTTCTTGTACCTCCTGTTCTTTAAAGCTCTCGGTGAAATTTTCTTCTTTATTACTGCAACAAATATCTACGCGAGTATGTAAGGTACCTTATTATTTAACTTGTCCCTTTCAAATGAGGGGACGACTAAAAATCAAATGTTCGTCTCTAGAATACTTCATATATTACTCGTCATAAAATAGTTTTATTTGAGCCCTATTTTTAGCTATATTTTAATTCTAAAATTAAAAAAAGAGCCAACGTTAAAAATAAATATGAAATTCAAAAGACTTTAGAAAATTAAATATTTGATTTTGAGGTTATTATATATTTGCATTTACTTTTTTCTACGATTCTTCTTCATCTACTAGCATTGGGTACTTGCAGAAAAAATATTTTTATTAATATGCATACTATTAATGCATACTATTAATTTTAAATGAGCATATAAAGAGAGATTTATTCGGGTTATAAATAAGTAGAACTCGTATATTTTTCAATCATTCAAATTATTTTACACTACTAATGACGGATGTTGTATTCCACTAATCCCTTGAATAATCAATAACAGAATAATTTGTACAATACTAAGAACAAAATATTTCCAAAGATTTTATAAAATTTTATACCCAAGTGGAGTTTTTGATAAACAGAAAATATAATTTATTCAATAAATTCTGTTTAAAAATTAACAATGTCAAAATATTTTATTGTTTTATACTAATTGCATTTGAAAGGCTTTGCGTGAAAGTCAAACTTAAATACAACTCTCTAACTGAAGACAACATGTAGCCTGTTCCTTTACAATTAAGTATAAAGAACTCCCCTATTACATATTTGATGACAAAACATAAAAAAACAAACGTTTAATGGGACAGTTTATAAATAAAATTAGCTATTTTATCTGAAGGAAATAAATCATTATAATGATGCCATACACAATAACATTATGAAACTTAAAAACTGACTAATTTATTTCTACAAAAAGTGTCAGCTTTGAATAGTTTAGACTTAGTAAGTGAAAGCAAATTTAAAATTTTTTTTTTAGTAAATATTAAACAAAGTGAACTTTTCTAATTGTTGTTCGTTTATTATATATCTATGAAATCTACTTAAAAAAAAATAATATAGAGGAGGAAAAAAAAAATGTCGCTTTTAAGTTGCTTAAAAGTAATAAATTTTTCACGTTTAAATAATTTCACGTTTGGCAAAAAACTTAATAGCCTGCAGTTTATTTATAGCTTGAAACTCAAATTTAAAATTTTTGGGATGAACTTCTAACATAGTAACATAACAAAGTATACACCGACCCCATTTCAAAAGCATATGAATTATATGCGCACAACAACAACATAAATACCATCAAATACTAAAAAACATCTGTTTGCCAATATTATACTACAAAAATTCTATTATTATGAATAAACCCAGTTCAAACTATAAAACAAGTTTAAAGTAAAATATAAAATTGTTGAGGCAGACCTACTTTCCTGAACTGACTCTCTACCTATTAATCTTTGATGATCAATCAGCATTTATACAGCAGGCTGACGTTAAATCCCGACCAGTACAATTTCAATCCCGACTCCTTTTTACAACTGTGTTTGAAACCACCTGAAAACCGAAAATACGCTGTAATACACATTCTTCATGATAAACGAAATCCTCTTCTTTATAAATATTAAAACAAAGTGAACTTTTCTAAGCATTGTGTCGTTTAAGATATATCTGAATTTATCTACGTTAAAACATATGTATAGAGGTTCGAAAATAAATGTCGCTTTTAAGTTGCTTAAAAATAATAACATATATTTTTTCAAATGTTATGGAGATTTAGCTTTTATTTTTTTTTTTTTTTAATCAGTATAGCACATGTTTGGCAATCTAAGTATAAGCTTCTCTAAAGGATTGTCTTATCTTTCTAGAAAATTAAGGTTTCTTCGGAATGATGCTTTATTATTTAAATAAAATTAACCAAAATATTGTTCAAATGTACTATTTATAAAGATTTTCCCTTAGTAGAGAGTTTTAAACATAGAGTTAGGAAGGAGGAGTAGAGGGGTCTATCAGTTGAAATGGTTTGAAGCAGGGTTGTCAGGTTTTTCGAGCAATAACCGGCAATACTAACAAACCGGCACTGAGGTATCCCAATATGCACCGCTTTAGCAGTTTTTAAAGCTACTGCGCATAACATAGTAGCCGTAACTACAGAAACTCGCATTGAGTTATACCAAGATGCACCACTCAAGCCTGCTTCTTTTGTGCGTTACTGCGCACATACATGCATCGCTCTATTATCTTTCCGAACTCTATGGTTTTAAACAGTATAAGTTAAGAGAGCTTTTTAGAAAATACTTTGTCTGTTTTTTTTTTTTTTTTTTTTTTTTTTTGTAAACATATTAGTCGTTTTTCTTTTTACTTCTAACCTTATCCTGGAGTATGTGACCCCAAAAACCAAAAAGAAATGGTGTAATTTTTCTTCTAACTACTAAAATCTAAAATCTAAGTACTAAAATCTGCAGAAACGAATAAACATTTGCAGAGGGGTGGATCATTTTTACCTAACCATGTGAGTGTTCAAATTCCAGGTAGAGGTCTAGTGCATTTATATTTTAGTCAAAACCTAAACAAAACGAATTTTTTACAAGCTAAAAAAAATTTATGCCTTTTCGTATATTTCAAAAAGTGTACCTATGTACTCACTTTAAAAACAGGTTGCGAGCTTGAAGATTTTAAAATATTTAAAAACATACTACAATATATGAGAAGCAAATAGTGAGCATGGTACAAAACACACTTTAGGACGTTTATAGTATACGATATATTTCATGTGTTTTGATAAATGCGTTTTTAAACCATGAGTAGCATTTTAAAACGTATACTTAACTTTTACTCCAAAAATATCACCTGCTTTTAGTCGAGGGTATGATTTGTAATGTACTTCGTTTATATTGCTGGAGATTTGTTTAGCATTGTAAACCATTTTATTTGAGCAGTAAATTACGGATTTTGTAAATAATTTGTTAGAAGTAAAGATGAAATTTCTTTTACATCGTATTAAATAATGATACAAATTCAAGGAATATAACAAGAACTAATTTTATCATTATTATTGCCTTTTTTCTGTAACCATGTTAAGGAAAAAATTAAAAAAATACATTTATAACAAGTAAAATTAACATAGGCTAGAAATGTTTTAAACAACACTTTAAACATATTAGACAAAAAAAAAACATTACTTTCGTAAACAATATCCTTTTTTATGTTAGTTAACGGGTTTCAGATGAAGAGTCTGTTACCTTTTAAAATCATTTCAAAATATATATAATCGTGAACTAACGACTTAAAGGTCCAGCCATCCAGTTTTCAGTTATAAACCTTAAAGGTTAATTTAATTGTTTTGATCCTATGGTAGTATATTTCAGAAACTCTCATGATATTTTTCGGGTGCAGATTTGTTGTTCGCTTTCTATTTTTTTTAAAAATATTTCTTTTCGTAAGCAAACAAGATGTGGTAAACTGTGAACTCTTAAAGTGCAAGAGAAATCATCTAAATTCTTATCAAAACTTATTAACTTATTACTAACATATCTTATGAAAAGCCATGAAACAAGACGTCACAAGGTAAATGATTTTTACTGAAATAAAAATATTTTATAAAATTATACATTTTCAAACACGTAGACAAAAAAATAAAATACTGTGTCTGTTTTTAGGACTTCAAGTCCTGCACTAAACCTACGGCCCCTTTTCTCTTCGATTCCCGAATCGCAGGACCGTAGGTTGCGATTTCCGTTTAAACCTCTGTCCAGTCCGCGAGTGGTTTTTATTTCTTCCAAGCCGGCTGTTTTATTTCTTTCTTTCAGCGGGGAAACAAAGAGTCCTGGCTTGCCGACACTTTTAAATTTGACCCACGCCAAGTATTCTTTCCAATTTCGAAATAGTTGAGAGTGTTTGCTTCTTTCCGCCGTGGCAATTCCTACTCGTCTTTTTAATGACTTCGCGGACGGTTCTGTTTTTCTTGTACTCCAATGGTATTGAGAGGTCAATGAGAAGACTTAGCGGATAATCCGATGGAATTCGCTGATAAAATCTCAGAATGGCCTGGATGCTTTATCACGTGATATAAATGCCGTTTGTCTTAGTCCAATCTCATAGCTATGATGGATCCAATTCATTTTTATGAGTTTGTTAGTGTGTGGTTATATTATACTTGCTTAGCTTATATTTATACAACAAATAATTTATAAATTAGTAGAAAAAATTTAATTAATTAAGTGATAATTCAGTAAAAAACTTACTTCCTCTGTGCATATGGAATCAACAAATTATGCAAAAATCGGTAACATTTCTTTTTAAAAAAATTATATTTGTTTTATTATTTTAATTAAAAAAAATATACAATTATAGTTTAAATTAAATATTGTTTTTTCTAACTTTCACAATTCTATGTCCACTTAAGTTTAGGTAATTTGATATATATATACGCATAGTTTAACAATTTATTTTCTTGGTTTTGTAGAAATTAAGAAACTGTATGTTATAAAACATTCGATACATGACTACAATTGTATTTACGAACAGTACCGTTTTTAAAATAACCAAAAAAATATATTATTACAATGAATTAATTTAATTTAATAGAAATTAAAATCTTAAAAACAAGTATGTAAACACCATATAAATTTCTAAGCTTGGTTCCTTTAACCTTGGTTAAGTCATATTACTTGCTTAACGTTATAGTTAGCTTCGATTTTCATGGAAAAACAAGGATGCTATTGAAATACTTGACCATTTATCAAGTATGTAATTACTAATAAATGGTATATTTATAGCTTTAAAATAACTTAAAAATAAACATATTTAAATTATCTTCTAAAAACTCGAATACTTTTATAACAATATTATTTTTATTGAAGCAATAAAACTAACAACACTTTAATTCTTGTATTAATTTGTAATCTTTGAATATTTTCGCATAAAAGGCAAACAAACCTGTTTCCTATTCTCCACCTCAAATTCAAAACGAAGAAAAATTGGATCCATTTGAATGTTAGCCCTTCAATTTCGAAGTGGGGTCTGAACTCCATATTTTTGTTTAACTTCCAAGCACCCAAGTAAACGAAATTGCGCGATACTTCTTTTGGCTGATCGAAAGTGCTGAACCTTATTCATCAGACCCCTTTTTATGATAATTTTATGGAAAGCAAGCGTTTGAGTTTAATATATTTCATGCAGTGCCTCGAGGCCTGAGCCAAAGTATAAAAAAATTATATTAAAGTTCTAAGGGGGTACGATGCTGATATACAGTGCAGAGTGCGATTTTTTCATCAATATGGTGGGAAGTTCGACATAAACCTTGCAAGATTTCCTTAGAGACAAATTTCATAAAGCTGTTTCTTGATCGGAGGGAGATCTTTGTACCCAGAGAAAGGTGAAATGTTCTTCACACCCGTTAGAAAGGGGATTGAGGACTTTTATAGCTCTTTTTGGAACTTTACTGGTCACTTGAATCGGAATTCAGTTTGACATGGTAAGAAGTCAGAAATTGTATACATCAATAGTTTATAGCCTGGTCTATACAAAGGCTAATGTCCTATGAACATCTTACATCCTTCTTTTTACTGAGGTACACATTCGAGATATACACTCTTAAAACAAAAGAGTGAAATCCACTCCAGTTGGAGAAGTGCATTTTCGACACTGGAAATGAATGAATATTAACTCAGACTGAGTTAAAATCACTCATTTGGAGTGATCCTGTCGGAGGTTTAGCACACAAAGGATGCAATCCAAAAGGAGAAGTGCATTTTCCGGACTGGAGGAATGAATATTAATCAGACTGTGTTAAAATCGCTCGTTCGTTTTAAGAGTGTATGTGCATTAGATGGTTGTACGTTATGAAATATTTAAAGATTGAATTTTTTTTATTAAAAATTAAAAAAAAATCTTATTTTGATTTGAAGGTGATCTTTTGTAAGTAGATAAACTTGAAATGTTCTTCACTTCCGTAAGGTGGAGAATTAAGAAATTTTAGAGCTCTTTTTTTGAAACTTAACTGGTCATTCTAATCGGAATCCAGTTAGCATGATAATATGGTCGGAAATTGTATAAACCAATATTTTATGACCTATAGTTTATATAAATTCATACACATTCTAGTATCATTTGAGCATTTTAAGTCAATTTGTTTACTAAGAAACACATTCGAGCTATGTGTGTATGAAATATTTAAAGATAATTTGTTTTTAGGGGGTTACAGATATTTTAGGTTTTGCTTAAAGTTATTTAAATTAAGGACCGTTGCAAACTTTAGGCAAAGAATAACATAAACATTTGAATAATTCATTTATAAAATGATCAAATTTAGTTTCTAACTTTTTCAAATACATAATTTTAATATTTTTATAAAAGTTTTTTATTATAAGTGATATTTTTAAGTAATACTCTTTTCTTTTTTTTTTTTTAATATGTATGTTTGCAAATAACAAAGATATTTTATTTCAGTATAATAATTTATCAAATACGATTCTCTAAATATTCTTGAATGGCTTAAAGCTTTTTTTGTGAACAGAATAAACCCATTATTTTTCTAAAGAAATATTTAAAAAAATAATTCATACATATTTATTCAAAATTTAGAATAATTAATATGTAAAAAAAAATAAAAGGCTAACCTGATAACACAAATATTTCAACTATACCTAAACCCACTTTTTTTCAATTCCCAAATGACAACTCATTCAACAAGAAACCGAAGAATCATCAAATCGCTGTCAAAACGTCTCCCCTCGTACAAATCGCTACAAAAACAGCAATCAACCGCCCTCGTGTCGGGAGTGTGAAGCATTTCGGCTACTAGCCTGAAAAGTCCCAGATAAGAAAGCCCTCCTTGAGTGAAGTTTTAAGATTCTAAGACGCATCAGTACTTTCTTCTGAATGATAAAAAAAACTTTCTTGTTTCTCTGTCTTTTTAAAACCACCCAACCGTTATTATCTTAGTATAAGGAAACAGGACTACCCTCCACAACAGCGTAAACCCCCCTAACGCCTAAACTCTCTGCCTCAGAGCTAAAGGGGTTTAAGACTCTATTACACACGTTACAAGCAATCACATGTCATTGGAATGCTTTTCTCCAGTTAATACAAACTCAAAAGTTATTCCTTAAATAAACATAAACGTTGTTGGTAACTCGAAAGCCCGAATATTTCTGTGAATTAAAGCTTTATTTCTTTGTTCAATTAATGTAACGTGAAGATTAAGTTAAACTAAGGGACACGGTCGAATAGTGTAACTTTGGCTCGAAAATGCAACCCTAGTACTGACTCTCTTCTAAGATAATTTTTTACTCAAAAGTCAAGGTAGATTTCATACTAATTGAAAAAAATCTCATTTTTAAAAAGGGTATTTAATAAGAAGATATTAGCTTTAAAAGCTTGTCCAAAGTTACAACAATTGAAGGTTCTATTTAACATTAATTTTTTGATTTAAATATTGATAAGAGGCATATCAACTTATATCTATAACGAATCAAATGTAACTATTATAATGCTGTAAAAAATTAATATATTGTAATAGAATTTCTTTAGTATCCATTGTTAGAAATTCGTTCTATTTTAGTCCTGAGATTCGAACCTATAAAAATTCCAACAAATTCGCTGGAGCTGTCCCTTCAAAACCGCGTGAGAAATTGTGTAAAACACAGGAAGACATAATAATGACCTGCATTGAAGTAATGCAGAATGCAGAGTTTTACCTTCCTAGCACATAAACTCGCTGTTTCAGAGCTAAAAAGGCTTAAGTCTGCTTTACAACTGTTACAAGCAACCATATTAGGTTGTTCTTTTTCTCTGTTTGAAATAATAGTAGCCGTTTGAATTAACCTAAATTTTCCTTGAATAAACGAAAACTTTACTGGCAACTTTGTGCCAGTAACCAAATATATATGTGATTTACCACAACTTTCATTTGTTCACCCTAACGTAAAGATTAAGTTAAAATTTAGCAATATCATTCTACCGCTTTTATAAAAATAACGTATTTTTGTGTAATATATCATATTTCGTTATTAAATGATTGATTTCGTAACTGTGTGTTTGGCATAATACAGGGCAATAAAACTAGAGGCTCAGACTCTTTGAAACTTAAAAAAAAAATGTGTTTTTGATAATGCAGACCGTAGAAGCACCTTAGTATGTTTAGAGGCGCACCATTAAAAATTTTCTGCTCGACCATAGGGTAGACAGACCAGTGAATGAACAGGCCCCAGTGAATGAACAGTTGGTAAATACATTTAAAAAGTACGGATTAAAAATCATTCCACTGGATGGATTGGCAACACTGACTTCCTCTCATCTAGTAAAAAGCTATCTGACATCTGATTGGTTGTCCTGATCATTAATTAAAATCCAGCATGTTTATTGACTGGACATTTTTTTTTGTTCATTCTCTGGTTAAAGTACTGTTCATTCACTTGGCTTTTGTGCCACCTTTTATTTAGACCCCCAAAAGACCCAAAATAATGTAATATAAAGTCACCTCCTTTTTTGTAGAATTTACATATAATGGCAGATGTGTTCACGTTGTCCTAAACACACAAGCTATATTTTCTTAAAATGTATGAATTTTCTTAAAACAAATTGTGCTTAAGCGTTCATTCACTGGTTAGTCTACCCTAATAATATTTTCTAAACTGCAACGACTGTGTGGTGTTTTTACCATATTTTAAATATTCGTTTGAACTACCATTTTAAAGATTTTGAAAACAATAACTTACGAACTAGATCAACCTAATTCCAAAAATATTGTGAAATATATTACCACACAACATTGCAGCTACAAGGAACCATATTTTAGCGAAACCAAGATCTCATTTTTAACTGCGCTATTTAATTTAATTTAACGATTACTTGCAGTGATCCAAGGTTATGTGGTGTATTAAAATATGTATCTATCATTAAGTAGTTTTATCTCAATTTGTCATTTTTGTCTTTTCGCAACACTATCCTACCAAAAAAAACAAGGTAGTAAAAATTACAGTCAGTTACATTTTAAATTTGCAAAATAAACCTCAAACCTAGCATTTTCTGAAAAAAAGTAGTAAAAGCAAGAAGCAGCATATACCCGTAACACGTCGACACAAAAAACATCAATTGGTATTCTAACTCTACTGTATACGTTATTAACGTCAAATTGAAATCGATGTATGTATGTGTGTTATTATGGGATGAGAAACAGTGAGAGAGTGGTCTTGAAAGAATTTTAGTTACTAGTCCTATCCTTGGTATATTGGCAAACACACTTTGATGTCGAAAGTCTCGAGGTTGGCTTGACACTCATGTAAGTAGAGTTAATGGAGTTTTATGAAAATACAAGGTGTTTGAAATTGTTAACATCGGTGTTATGAATTTATTTTGTAAAGCTTTAAGATGAGAACTACATCTTAAAAAAATGTGTTAATTTTACAGAAAAAACATATGATTACAAAAAAATATATTATTAATTTCTATAAATATAGTTTTTTGCTGTAAAATATATAGTTTAAAGAAAAACTTTTTTTTTTTGTTTTTAACCGCTTAAAATTGTACTATACTTGTTTGCTTGTATTGCTAATAATTGTATTGCTTGCAGAACTGGTTTAGTAGGGAAATAGTTGTACTGAAGATCTGAATGTACGTAGTACAAACATATGCAGTTAATTTTTCCTTAGTAGTGTTTTGGTTAAGAGGACTCCCTTGGGAATTTCAATCATTTTTTTTTTTTTTTAACCGCTTAAAATTGTACTATACTGCCACCGAATATGTATTTTAATTATTTGTTGCAACATTGCTTGCAGAACTGGTTTAGTAGGGAAATAGTTGCACTGAAGATCTGAATGTACGTAGTACAAACATATGCAGTTAATTTTTCCTTAGTAGTGTTTTGGTTAAGAGGGTTCCCTTGGGAATTTCAATCTTGAAAATCGTAATGTTATTCCTATGGAAAACATTCGCAAGTCAATTACCGCCACAATTTTATAAAAAGGTTACTAGTTTCTTGTATCATTGTAAAGAACGAAAGGATTAGATTTTGTAAAATTAATTTGTTTTGTGAAAATCACATATTTAGTATTTTTAATAATTTTTTGAAGTCAGAACTTAATGCTTACTCCATTTTTTACTAACTTCAAAAAATTATAAAAAATACTAAATATGTGATTTTCACAAAACAAATTAATTTTACAAAATCTACTCCTTTCGTTCTTTCCAATGATGTAAAACACTAGTAACCTTTTATTAAAATTGTGGCGGTAATTGACTTGCGAATGTTTTCCATAGGAATAACATTGCGATTTTCAAGATTGGAATTCCCAAGGGAGTCCTCTTAAGTATCCCTGCCAGCCATAGAGGTGACCGGGGGTGTATTTCTCGCATGGGAGTGGCATAAAATACCTTTTTTTACAGTTTGTATCGATAAAACAGCCTTCGTCATAAAATTAAAAATTGTTCATTTGAAATTAAAAAAAATATCTGTAAATCTCGTGGTATTCTTCTGGCACCACCAGCAGACAGTATTGTTCTGTAAAAACAACTCTTTTCAACAGTGTAATAGTTCTCAATGTTGTGAAGTTCCATAGAAAAAAGCAATGGAGTAAAACTACTTGGTTTGGAAACTGTCAATGTAGTAGTGGGGCAATGGTAACACAATACGTCCAGGAATCTTCAGATAATTTGCACTCTTATATGGATTTATTTCAGACATACCACAATTATGGTTACTTTTGGAAGCTATCAAATGGGGGATGTCTTAGATTCGAAATCCCATCACCGCATTACTCCAGCATTTGTTCCTGTAAAATTTTACTCCAAAAAATTAAATTGATTCCTAATGATCCTGACAAATTTCAGATTATAATCTAACTCACATTTTTTACAAAAGTTATAAATTGTAATTTAACTGTAAACAATGAGAAAAAAATCTAGCACAAGTATTTTCCAACATGTACTCACTAATATTAGTTAATGCAAAATATTATTTTCAAAACCACCGAGATAAATGTAAAAACTAATGGATAACTGGATCAGCCACGCCTGCAGTCACGCAACAGTTACGCCAACCTTTGTCTTAAACCCCACAGACAAAACAATATGCAGCTAATTCGTCTAAATTAGAACGATTACGCTTAGAATGAAGCCATAGTTACGTCACCCATTGTTTTCTTTCAAATAAATAAACCAACGTCAGCCCTTTTTGAATAAGAATGTTTTCGATGATGTAATGCTTTGTGTTTTAATTTGTATATAGATTTCCTTGGTTGCTTCGGTTTCACGTACTAAGATTTAATTGGTTGCATCGGTTTCACTCTCAAAATGACCTATGTAGATGAAAAGAATAATTTCTTTATAATGCAAGCTTTCTTTAACAAATGTTTTGAACAACCAGCAACACAGCAAGAAGTTGACATTTAAAAAAATGAAAAGTAAAATATTCATGGAAATCTCATTTTGGAATGCCAAAACAAAAGTCATTCCATTAAACAGATGACAACAAACCGTTGGATCTGTTGACATTCACGGACGGCGAATCTGGCAATAGCTCTGTGTTTTTTTTTTTTTTACCTAACTCTCGAATGACTTTTGTTTTGATTAAATTGGTTGGTTGGTAGACCTATATTCAGATTAGTGCGCTTGGCGAGCACACAAACCTGATTATCGCTACCAACCAACCATTAACAAAAAGTAATTCGAGAGTGAGGCAAACAAAACATCAGAGCTATTTTCAGATTCACCGTGAAACAACCCCATTTTAAATTTTAAAATTATAATAAAAACTTACAGCTTTTTCAACTCAGCGTAGATGTGTGGCTGAAGGAATCGTATTTTTAAGTGTCTTGAGTGCTATACCGAGCGAAAGTATTGCAAAGAAAGCCGAAGAGTTGTTGACTTTAAGTGCTTCGTAATGAGATGCACGTTGTTTTGCGCTCAGCTTGGAAAAAAGTCTTGAATTATTTTTGAAGTTGGAGGAATAGAGAGTGTGAGAGGTAATTAATATCGAAATATTGCGTGTAAATATGTTGTTAAATTTGTTTAGAGGGATTTAAAGTTGAAAGCGATGAAGCAAAGTACTGTATTTTAAAAGTAATTTAGATTTTAATATTTATTTAATTATAACTTATGAATAATAAATAAAGTATCAGGATATTTTTTTGTCTAAATGTGAACTTATTTTTCTGCTCTTATGCATAAATACTGATTTCTAGCATTTAATGATCACTAATATTGGATTTGTTTTAAATATTCATTATTGTTTACATCAATTTTATAGCTAAACATATTTTATAAAATACTTGTTTCATATAATTCTGTTGATGTTAGACGCATCATGTGTATAAATTTTTACATTTTGTACCATATAATTTATGAATTTAACAATTAAACAAAAGCTACTGGTACAAAGCTTTCTCATATTTTAAAAACAGAAACTTATACAATCTTCTGGCGCCTTCAATTCTTTGGTTCACTTTAAGAATAGACAGTTTAGTAATTATTAATCACAATTTTGATTCAATACATCAAATACAAATTACACAATTTTAATATATTAACTTTCAAAATTATTCAAAAGATCAACAAATAAAATTCGATTAACGTAACTTACAAAAACTAAATGAAAAATATCACATATAAGTCAATGATAATAATACAGCTTATCTTACACATTGCAAATGATAATGAAACAAAGAGATCGTAACAGCTCATACCAAGATGAAGATGAGTATGTAAGCAGAACATTACAAGAAACAGCTGTGGTCCGATAGGATTTTTATGAGCATACGATCCACTCTAAGAGTTTCATGTAGCTACGTTAATAGAAGAAAGACTATGTTAATGGACGATTTGAACAGGGTGGAGCGTTACGTTTTCGGGGTAAAAGACTATGTTTGACGTCACCATAGCCGAGCTCATTCCAATTTGGACGATTAAGCTGTTAATTTTTTTTTTTTTTTTTGTGAGGAAGAAGAATATGTTTGACGTAGCTGTGGCGTCACCGTAGGAGTGGCCATTCTAGTTATCCATTGTTATAAATTTGAATATCAGTGCTTTCGAATAAGGTGAATTATCTTGTTTCAGGTGACATACTTCCTTATAGCTTTCATTCCTGCATTTCCCTAGATCGGTGCTATAATTGGTTCTCCGTTCCCGCGTGACATGTATTCACCAATAGAGGCTTGAAAAAGTACTTTTTTTCATTCAGTATTTCTGTTTGCTCTCAGCACTTAAAACATACCTATTGGAGCCATAATGAAAACCAGGTTCGGTTTAATTGAAATAACGTCACACTTACGATATACTTGGGCTTCTGGGCAAGGTAAAGAGGTACATATATTTTTCGGTATGTGTGCTTGATCAGAGACCCGAATATTGTCTTTTATCAAGTAAGACAGACGCAGACGGAATGTTTACTGTTAGAGAGAGAAAGTACACACATGGCTAAGGAGGGAATCGAACCCGCAGCCGGTACAGTGCGCAGACTGTTCGCTTAATGGTCTGCGATCAAACCCACAAGGTCACCCGGGCCCTCATAATTTGTTGTAGAACGAGATGAGAAGTGGGTTAATGCTTCAGTTCAAAATATGACATCGTTAGTTGTCTCATTTTTACTTCATTGTGAAATGTTACTAAAGGAGAAAAGAAAATGAATTTTTCTTGTTATTTTTCTGTATCTGGTATTTTTCAGTAAATTTATTTTAATATTTTTTTATTTTAGTAAGATTACCAGTAAAGTAAAACTCTTGCGTAGATTTGAGTGAAAGTAGTTGCTGATTGAAATCGTTTTAGTATCATATAACATTATATTTATCTCTAAATAAAATATGAATACATAAATGTAGAACATTAAATCCATATACTTTTGTAACAATACCAAATATTTGCTTACACAATCTTTTTTTTAACTTTCGAATTTAGATAATCATAGCATTTATTTTAAAACAACAGATGACTTATAAACTGAACTAAGTAGCACACAATTATAATATTTAAAAAAAAATTAATTCATATTAAATTTTAAATACTAACCAGTTTGTATGGCACATTTTTCTAAATTGCCAAACAGAACTAAATTAGTTCATACGAAATAAACTTCATTCTTATTCAACCACATGGGGAATGAGTTAAAATAGATCTTTTCTATTGATGAATATAAATTAAACCAATTAACTCAATGAGTTCACTAATAAAGAATGCACCGGAAACTTAAAACATTAAACATACCAATTTTAGTCGTAATTAATTATGCAACTTAGCAGAAAATAGATAAAAGTCCCATGTCACAACATCGGACCCTGACCCTTATTCTACTAATGAACTGAATTTTAACTCCAGAAATATGATATGATAGGTATAATTTTTATTAATTTATGACAAGATGATTGGGTTAATTAGTGATCATGTTTTAATGGACTTAAACTACCTTTCACTTCTATATAACACACTTAAAGTAATTACTTATTTAAAGCCTATTACATCAGTATAATAGCTCCTTATCTTTCCCCTTTCTCTACATAAGCAACCCTAAAAATCTACTTTAATGATAAGAGCACTATATTTTCAATGGATTTTGTAAAAGTTTAGGGCGAATAGAAGATGCGAATTTTTAAAGTTGCTGAAGTCAAATTTTTAACAACTTTAACTTGTTAACATGGGCTTTCCGTAATTGCAACTGCCGTCAGTATTTTTTTTTTCAAAGTTCAGTTAAATGTATTAGGATAATATGCGTTACAATGATATTTGTTTGTGAATAAATAAAGCATTGCTTGAAAATCTTGCTACTTTATGGTACTTGGGAAAATATTTTGCTAGGAACCTTTAATATAATATGATTCAATTTTTAATTTTGTGCATAGACGTTGTTTAAATCCTTATGCATCCATTATTTAAGAAAAACCCAACCTTTTGCTTTTTACTAAAAGATTACTCAAATGACTTAAGTCCTAAATTTGTCTACGACAAAGCATACTCCCAAAAAAGGGGAATAGTTATTCAAATATTAGTGAGAATTATGTTACATTATCGTAGAGCTGCACAAGGGCAGTTGACAATGGACAATATTAATTTTGAGCAACAAATGAAGTAACGAGTCAAAACTTGAGTAGGAACCCAACGAATTTTTAAGGGCGACAACGAACGCAGCGACAGACTCTGAAGCGCATTTAAACTGCACTCCCCCTACACGAGGTATCATTTGCCGTACTATTTGGCTGAAACAAAGCGTATATAGGTAGGCAGTTATTTTGACCATGCACGGACCCGAACATGAGACCTTTCGCAAACAAAGAAAGCGCCTTGCTGACTTTGCCCCCCAGCACCCATTGAAATATGTTAACAATAGCTTGCTTTTTTTCACTTGATGAAAGAATATTAAAGAAATAATACAAAATATGAATTTATATAAAAACCAAACTCATATCAACTAACATTAAAATGACATTAGATTTCGTATATATAACAAATATATTTGAATTATGATATTATTCTTAAGTAAAGACTTAAAGTATAAAAAGTTGTCAGCATTTTTATTGTTGAATAAGTTTGATACAAAAATATTTTCTTTCACTTTTCTAAATAAATGATGATTAACCAATTCCCTTCTAAACAATCTATTTTAGCTTATAACTCAAAACGAGTATAAGATACCAATTTACCATTCCCACGAGGCATTTTTGGTTATTATCAAATTATCAGCAAGTGAATTGCTGGAAAGAAAGAAAATTAAAGAGTTTAATGCAGAATAAATGTGGGCGTTTTCTTGACATGTATGTGGATATACTTGTATATTGCATAACTAAAGCATTTACAAACACAAATAAAGGTTTTAAGTCAATTTTAGGAGATATTTGATAAGATAAATCGTAAAGCTGCTATTTTATTTCTGTTGCAATTTCAGTTCTACAACTCCATTAAGCTTGCATAGAAAATATATCATTTACTATTCGCAATAAGACAAAAATCAACTTAAAGTCCTCAAACAACCGATTACTTTTATAAACTATTTCAGTATCCACCAACAAAAATATCCAACAAAATTAAAATAACTAGATCAATTAGTAAGATAATTATTTTATCAACACGGGATCGCTGGAAAATTTACATAAAATCTATATAAAGATTTAGTAGTACGCATGAATTAGATCTGTCCCCTCCCCCCCCCCCCCCCTTCCAATAATTTTAACAATTTTTTGTCAATTTTTATCAGGGACCATATCAATATCTCCCAGCAGACATTGATCGATAATAGTAACGATTCCATAACGGTTAACAGTTTTCATTACTTACGTAAGACGGACTCATTAACCAACTTTATGATGAATTAACGGCATCATACAAGTACACGAAAGCTACTGGCGGCTGCCTCTATAACTTTTGAACTTTCTTATTCGACGTGACCAACACCTGAACTGGCAAAATAAATTACCGTGTAGCTACATACTACGCAGTGCCCCGAGCTCGAACCATTACATACTTAACACGTCTACCACTCCAATATACACGACACAATTTATTGGTGGCATTCCTTTTTTGTCTAGCCTTTTTAGACAGGCCGTCAGGTGGTGCTGATTTAAAACTATGGGACTAAATTTGTAGTTTTATTAAAAAAATGAGTTAAACAGCATCAATGCCAGCAAGTCTCTATAAACAAAGTCTTTTTTCGTACAAATAACGACTGGTTCAAGTCAACTGCTTCGGTATCGATGTTTTTGAAGAACTTGAACTATCTCTTTAATACCCGCACGATCGGCGAGCCCGGTCGGAAAGGGCTAGCACAATCCGTTTAAACGATGGCTTAGACTAGGACAGAACCTGCAATAGGTAACCTCTTTGGCCTTACGTGTTAGCCCGCTGGGCCGTCAACTCCCATTAAGTCTTAAATAGGAATTATTTTACCTATCAATTCACACCGAAAACCAACCCGCGACAAAACCTCACGACCACTTAAAAGCCCACCAACCGCCAAATAAATAACCAAATCCCCTCTCAATCTCCACCGACATTAAACCACCGTCAAAAATCCGCCGCACGAGAAATTGCTAAGTAAAATGAAATGATTTTATCGACACCTGAATGGCCGGGCTGAATGATTTATACTGAATCAAGAGCCAGGTACAGTAGGGTGCGTGTGTTTGCCTTGACAGCCTCTTATAGCTCGCAGGGGATGTCAGTAACAAAATTGAAGGTAAACTTAATCAAGGCTGAGGGCAACTTTATTGTCCACCTGGGATAGAAGATAATAGGCCTCCTCCTCCCCTACAATTTGATAAGTTAACTTGACAGCGTTGCAAGAGATGTGTCGAAAATGTTAACATAATTTCACAGTTTATCTAATAGGTATAGCTGAAAATGGAGCAATTTAGGTCTCCAGATCATGCGCGCATTATTACAAATCACGTAAAGTACTAGGATCCGACACCTGAACACAACACAAAATGAAGTTAAGTAAATATTATGTGTTTTAAACTGTGAAGAAAGTTAAAGTAGATGTTTTGAAGTATCCTTTGCACAAATGCTAAGCAATAGCAGTAAACACAAGCTCTGGTAGTCGAAACCATGTTAAAAAAGTATTTAGATCCAAAGTCTTTTTGTATAGAGACAGAGAGAGAGATTTTCGTCACTGCTGTTAGCAGATCGACAGCATTTCGTATTGGCTGCAATTATTGAATGTCTACAAAATGGTCGAAATCTTTTTGGTTTTATATTTGGCGAAAATGATATTTAACGATTCAGTTAAAGATTCAATTTACAAACTTAGCAAGTCAAAAACGTGAAAAAATGGCACATAGATCCAATGCTATTTTCAGCCTCCATATTTTATCCTTCCTTTCTACGTTAATAATACGTATTAGTTTCACATCTTAATCCACATTAGTAGGTTATAACTTGCATCTTTTTCAATCTACAACACCGAATTGAGTCTATAAGGATCCAGCCACGTGATATTTGCCTCCAGCAATCAATCGATACAGGTGCTCCAATTTTCAAGCCTCAAAAGTTGAGTTTACCCCTCAAATTTCTTTTTACTTTGCTTTTGTTTGGTAAAAAGTTTTGAGGCTGATGTATCAGCTCGTATAAATCTACCCAGTAAGTGACTTTTAGAATAATGGTAGGAAGTTAGGGGATAAATAGGCTTCAGCCAAGGAAGAAATTAATATTGCTTTATTTTTATATTTTATTATATTATTTTGTTTAAAATAATAACATAATTCATCTAGATCGATTGTCGTTTAATTAACGCAGAGATACCTAATAAATACCCGTGTAAGGGAGTGCACGTTAAATATCCTTCAAATTCCTAACGCTGCGTACGATGTCGCCCTAAACGGTTGCGTTGGGTGCCTATTCAAGTGCTGGCTCTTCACCTGACTGTGGTTCTAAAATACGACGCCCCTCGCCAATAGCCCTCGTGTAGCTCTAGTGTGACGATAATTCAAACTTACCTAACCTAACCTAATAAATAAATAAATAATTTATATAATACATGCTATTCTACAAGATAAATATCAACGGTTCGTTAAGGAAAATATAATGGGCGTAATACAATATGATTGTAAATTAAGAAAAAGTTAAAACTATAAGGAAATACATATGTTTTTCATTCATAAATCAAATTATTGCTGTAAAACTACGGACAGTAACGTTTTAAAAACACGATTACCAAACACTTAAATTATTAAACCTTTAAAACTGACTGGTAAGTGACATTAATTTACATAAAACGAAATTTCCAATCGATATCAATTGTTAAAAATTAGTTTCTGACGCTAAGGATTATAATAATTAAATTTGTCAATGTTGATTTAATTAAAACCGATTGTGTGTGTGTGTTATTTTATAAAAGATAAATAAAGATATTCTGCCTTGCTAATGAGAAAGATAAACACTTTAGTAATTTTATTTAAAACTATTTTTGCGGAACGTATTTTATGAATTTTAATTGAAATAAAATAAATTTTAATTAAAATAATATTGACATTCACTGAATAGTTTTACACCCTCTTTTAATATCCTTCTATCTTTTTTATGTCCCCTTAATTAAAATTCCTTTAAGTTATTAAAATAATAAAAATTAAATAAAACATTCAACTTCGAAAATAAAATGAGAGAAGCAAAATAAAATCTACGTCATAACATCTTTCAAAACGAACTTTTTCAAAAAACCTCTTAAAATGAAATTCTATTTATACAATTAAAAATATTTTATGTGATGTAAACATTAAGAATTGCATTTTCATGAATACGGAAAATTTCCTAGACTAGTGCATAAAAATTTATGTAATAAAAATTCAATATTTAAAATAATAACCTCTTTAGGTTTTTTTTATTTTGTTTTATATCTTATAATTAATTCCATAATACCACGTTTAAGTATAATCTTAGTTAACATTATTTTCAATAGTAAAGAAATCATTTATTGTTATCGAAACGTTAGGAATTGATATTAATATGTTCAAAATATTAATAAAAATAGTTCAAATTAAATTCAATGTTATAGTTTCCACAATAAGTCAAAACTCTACGCGTTTGCTGCAACGCAATTCTGAGAATTTCTACGCTGCCCTAAATGAAAATTATATCCTGGGATAATTTGCGTTAAAATGAGTAGCTAAAGCTCTGGTATGCTATGGCGTGCATAAATGGCCAAACTATTAAATTTTCATTCAATGTTAATGGTAGGAATTCGTGCCTGTAAGTGCCTTATAATTTAGCTTCAGAAATACGAACGAATATTTCTAGTTTTGAAAGTGTTTTCGGAATGTTTTGGAGAAATTAGTTGAAATATGTTTACACTTAAATAGCTACAAATATAAACTAAAAAGTGACGTTTTCCACAAAATACATATCATACAATTTAATTTTGTAAGCCTTCAAAAATTTAAGCGATAATTTTTTAACATATTTTTGTAAAAATTAATGTTAAAAACGTTTTACAAAAGCGATGTAATATGTTTTTCTACTAAATAGCATTAAAATAAAAAAAAATAAAAAACACATATAATGTTCCATATCCTATATTTAGTTTTAATCTTTAAGTATGTATTTAAATTTGTCACGAATTGCTATGAATCGAAGAAATATTACTTCTTAAAATACAGCTATTTTTTACAGCAAAAGAAATCACCTACTGAAATTTATGTATTGATAGCAATGAGACACAAATAATATATTTATGTGAATTATTTTTCATTCACAGTGCACATTAAAATTATGAGGGATTATACCAAATAAATAGACAACAATAATAAATCCATGGAATTACAAATTATGATCATTTAAATACGGAAAGCACTGCGGCAAAACGGTTCTTCTAAATCCTAACTGTATATTTGTGACTTCTCAACAATGAAATATTCACTCGATACGCTTAATTCACTGAAACTATAATACACCGAACTCACTCTTGCTAAAACGAATCTTTCATAATGGGGCCCATCACATTATTCTCTCTCTGGTGTTTATTATTATTTTTTTTTGTTTTTCGCATACGGGAGCCGTATAATTAGTAAAAGCTTACGGTGCAGTTGTTTTACGGCAAACACCTCGTTAAGTTGGTTTGAAATGGATGGATCTTGCGATAGACTTTTATTTACTTTTTAACGTCAGATATTGAATTCATTCTTTTGACCCGTTCATGCCACCCAAAATATCATTAAAGTTTTAGGTTTTACTCAATTGACCCTTCACTACAATGCTAAACTGTTCCTTATCTTCATTAGTTCTTTTTTAAATAGCTCAAATCAGCCAAAAACTTTTTAGATTTTTTGTAAAAATAAATTATTATGCGTCTGCCACCAACTTCAAAATGTTGAATTTATTTTTTGAAAACCTATAATATCATTTGAGAGATAATAGCGTATAAACATGCCGATAAGGTTTGTTGATTTTTACAGTATATCAAAAAAAAAAAAAAAAAAGAAGAAGAAGAATTAAAAAAATTAGATTTAATTCTAAGCATTGATGAACCAAAAAATATTCCGTACAAAAACAAGATGAAAACATAAGAAAAATATTATTCATTTGTAAAAAAGTATAAATAACATGGATTGAAAAGCATTTTACACATTGACCTAAACATACTTATACTTCTCAAAGGGTTATAAACTCATATTTTTCTTAACCTTTTATACGCCCACGTTCCACTTCTGGTATATATTATTTAACCTTCTATATAGCCCACAATAATTTAGATGTGAAAAATAAAATTACACGAAAATCGAATTTTAAAAAATCGTTGTAATTTTTTAGGGGTATATCATTGATGCTGTTTAAGGCAAATTTTCCGGTAAAACTCTTAGCACTTTAGTCTCATAACCTTAAATCAGCGCCATCTGAAAGGGTCCTAAAGGGTTAAATTACACCAATGTCACACCAATCCCAAATGAATTCTAACAGACTCTTATAATGACCCAACATTGGATATGACGACCGTTCACTATTTGATTAATTCCCGCAAGCAGATTTATGTAATTTCGGCACGCACGGCTTGGATTTTGACTTTGTAACACATTTCCACGTGCTTTGTTGGATTGTTTCTACCTACAGGCAACTGTGTTATTGATCTGGGGTGCATTGTTTTTTAAGTGCGACTTAATAATGAAATCTATCTTAATGGTTGTTTTAATTGGCTTCGGAACTGCGTTGGAGTTGCAGCAGTGTCTTTTTGGATTGTTAAGTGTGGCAGAGTGTTTAAAGATGTTTATGTTTAAAATAGTTTTCGTTAAAAATAGTGTAATACGGTTAAGAATTTATGTGGGTGTAGTAATGTTAATATGTAGGGAATAATAGTTGAGAATGAAAGGAACTAACATTGTAAATATAAGTAATGCAACTTAGAATTTTTCTGATATGTGAAATTGAAACTATTAAAGTATTTTTATAAAATATATTATTTTTTTATATTCTAGATAAAACATTGATACAATTTCTTTTAAAGACATCTCAGATCAAAGTTTTTAATGGAACAATTTTTCGTTGATCATAGAGAATATACGCAGTGCCAATAGTAACATAGTATTTAAAATACTACTTTTTAAAAAGACTCTATAACTAAAATTTTAATTTATTTTTAATCAATAAGATAACTATTCAAATAAGTTGTACACAAGTTATATACCAGTAGGAGCATCTTTATAAATACCTTCAAAACAGCATCAAAACGAAAAAAAATCTTCCCGTTTCAATATTCGCTGATCAAGCACTTGCCCAAATAACTCGCTAATATTTCTCTTTTTCTTTAATTGCGATCATTTCTTTCTCCAAAGGTTTGGGGTCACACATTGGTTGCAAATACTGAGCAGCTCGATAAAATCATTCTGTAAGAGGATAGGCCCTGCCGAGGTTGAAATAGGTTGGAGTGCTGCAGCGTCGAAACTAATGCTAAAAAAAGTTATCCAAATGAAGTCGTGATCGCTTCCGTAATACACCCAAGCAAAATTTTGGCGCTTGTACAAAATTATTAATAAAATAATAAATTATCCATTATTCAAACCTTAGATTAGTAAAGGTTTAGAACTACAGTCTATAACTTCAAGATAATTTGTAGTTTAAAATATGCATTACCTATTCTAAAAGAATGAGTCCAACAGGAAGCCTCACCAATATAACAACGTATTCCAACGGAACTCCAATTAAGAGCAGATTTTCCAATTTGTTAACTGTTGGAAAAGCAGATTACACTAGGACATGCGAGATCATTAGGTATATGGAGTTTAATGTCCTGACGGACGAACGGACTATATCGTTGCCTAGGGTTGCAGCTAAAGGGCTGTCCTAGTCACTTGACCGTGGCTCATAGTTAGTGTGACAGGTTATAGAGATGTCATTGCAAACGAAACGAATACCTTCGGATTGTCGGAAAAAGTACGGTACTTATTCGCTAACGGCCAGCTATACTTTTCAAATTACAAACAGGTTTCGTTTTTTTTTTATATCGAAACAACTGACAACCCAAATCGGACAGATAATGTGACGTCACAAAAAGAGCAGCTCTGGTTTTAATAGGTGAATCGGTCATGACCAAACCAATTTTAAAAAAGCCATATGGATATCCGAAGTTTGTAATAGAAATCTTATTCAAAGTTCAGAATATGGTGTATTTTTGGGAGTATAAAATAGGCTTGGTGATTTTTAAGCGGCATCACCCTGGCGTATTTGGTGAACAAATTACACTCTTAAAACAAAAGAGTGAAATCCACTCCAGTTGGAGAAGTGCATTTTCGACACCCTAAAGGCATGCATATTTTCTCAGACTGAGTTAAAATCACTCGTTTGGAGTGATCCTGTCGGAGGTTTAACACACAAAGGATCCACTCCAAAAGGAGAAGTGCATTTTCCAGTCTGCAGGAGTGAAATCCACTCAGACTGAGGTGAATTGGGAGTGTTTGTTTTAAGAGTGTAGGTTTGGCGATTTTTAGACGGCTTCACTATCTTCTCGCCAAGCGCGCTCATCTCATTTTAGCCTCCAAATTCGTTCCCCAAAAGCAGAGCCATGTTTTCGTATTTTTGTGCTCGATTTCTTTTGAGAGAAACAAACCTCAGATCTTATCACTTTTTTGTTTGCTGCTGAGAAAAAAGAATTTCGGTTCTGCCATGATGTTTTAACGCTTGTTTGTCAAAAGTGGAGAAATACTTGATTTCTCGACTGAGAAAGATTCCATGCGGAACTTTTTATGTGGTTTGGGATTTTTTTCTTTATAACATAACTTATTTTTTTTCTGTCTTGTCTTTTTTTTTCAGATTTCTGCCAACTTAAATGGCTATGAACATATATAATCGAATCATTTGTTCCTTTTTTTATTATTTTATAATTTTTATTACATAATATGTATTTTGTTCATTATTAAATTAGGAAAGTGTTATAATTCTCTAAATAAATGAATTATAATTCAAATATGTGTTTCTAAAAAATAAATTTCCTCTTGAATCCTTGAAATAATATTTAGGGAAGCATATTTCTATTGTGTTTGTGAGGCCTAGACACACTGAAGCAATTTATTCATCCTTAATTATTTATAGATGTACATTTTTTGCAAACGTCGAGTTCTTTTCCATAAAAAATTATTGAAATTTTAGTAATCGATGAATTACTGAAAAATAAGTTTGTCCATTTAAATTTTCGTCCCGCTATCAAAACAAAAGTCAATAAATTGCATTGTCCATATACAAAATGCTTTTAAAAAATCTTTTAAATAACAGCTCATTTCTTGGTTTTTTTATATCATGTTGTAATGTTTTTTTTATGGCAATTCGATGTTTTCCCGACGTACAGAGTCACGTGAACAACTTAACTCTATAGTGTGTAAACAGAGATGATTATTGAATCCAATCACTGCCAGCAAACTTTTACACCGGCCATGACACAATAAATTTTACGTTTTATGTAAAATAATAGCACTGGGAGATGGCAGCACTTTTACCAACTCTCTGTAAAGGTAAATTAGAGAGATTTTTATATAATGAACTCATTATCTTCTGTGTTTCAAGTTACGAAATTCTAATGATGATCAATACAGATATATAAATGGGAAAAAATGGAATCTTTAAGCAAGTGTAAAATATGTTGGGCAACACTTTAGTAAAACCTTATAAAGTTATGTTTATATAACCACGCTGTTCATTATTACTCATTACACTATTCATAATTTACATATACGGGTCAGTGAGTCATCATTGCAATTGCAAATACGGCTTCAAGCGCAAATTAATAGAAACACTTAATTTAGAGCTTAATGCTAAAGACTAATTAATTGGAAAATTACAATCTTTTAATGAATTCATTATCTTCGAAAGATTAATTTTCTCAGTAGATTGTCCTCTAAGGTATAAGATTCTGGTTCCTCAAAATAAATTGAATTTGGAAATAAGGATTGATTATTTAATCAATTGCAATAATCGATTACATTCATCATCGTATGGCTACTCAAACTGGCGATTCATTGATAAACTTTGGATAATAAGTGATAAATTTTCAAACGGAAAACTAGCTTTCTTTGGTACTTTCAAATCGAGAATTGTGTCATGTTATGGTTTGCTATATTGTTTTAAAGATATGGTTCGAACTATTATCTTTGGACACATTCTCTTGAGGATATACTCTTGTACAATTAACTTCTCAAAGGATAACATCATAAATACAAACCAAAATGGAATTAGTTTAGGAAATATAAATTATCTTTGAATATATACTGATATTTGTACAGACAGAATATATTTTATATTATATTTATTTTAAAAATTGTTTCTTAATAAAAATGCATTAATGTTTAAAAAAACAAACTAAGCCTAAATAAAAAAAGATTATTGTCTTTGGTAAAATACTTTTTGTTTAGTAATCTTTTGCGAAACACTTTCAAGTCAAATTTTAAACTGTTATACCATAATTAATTCCAAAATCTTTTATTTGAAACTTCCATAAAAGTTCACTAATATTGCCAAATACTCTTTTCAATTACTAGCTGAAAATAGCTAAATAATGAACTATAGTTGAAAATCCGGTAGACTGGAAATATTCCATACTTGAGATACTTAAGCAATACAAATTAATTAGTATAATTGGACTAGGTAAAATAGTTCGTAATTAGATAAGTTATAGTGGATGAAAGTTTTAAAATATAATTCCTGAAAATCCTTTAGTTTCAATGATTTTAGCAATTGTATTGATTTTTTGAAACATATGTTTGTTCTTTTAAATTACTATTTCTAAAATTAGGTTTAATTTAATAAATTAAATTTTAATTTAATAAATTAGTCTAATTTTGCTTTCCATTTATATCTTAATCAGTTTGAGCCTTGCCGACCTATTTCAAATTAATTTTATAATGAGGGCTATTCTAATTCATATGTACTAAGTGTCCCAAAATGGACTACCTGTTTTTAAAAGTTAATAAAAAAAGAAACGGACCGAGATATTAAAACAATCCTTGCAGAAAATGAATAAGTCATGTCTGGAATTTGAAATGGAACACTTTATTATGTTAGTTATGTTTATTTCGTTATTATGTTATTAAAATTTATTATATTCAATTTAATAGACAGATGGAGCTTCAATACCGTGTGTTGGCTGTATGAAAGAACTAGGAACACATATACGCCAAAAATAAGAACACGTGGTCAGAACTAGACATTTATGACCTTGGTCCTTCTTTTCGGTGCATACGCATGTCTAATTCTTTTACACTGCCAACACACGGTATTAAAGTGCCATCTGTTGGTTAAATTGAACATAATAACATGACATGACTCATTCGTTTTCTGCAAGAATTTTGTTAGTATATCTATAAATTTATTTTTTTATTAACTTTTAAAAACAGGTAGTCCATTTTGGGACACCCTGTAGTTGTTAGACGTCCTAATCAAATAAAAAATTGCAGACTTTTAGTTCGTCGCTTAAGACTCTAAAAAAGCTTAAACTATGATGGTTATGTTGATTGTTTCGATCGTTATTTATCCTAGAGAATCAGACCTTTTTGTTTTTGAAAATACCAAACATTCTAAATTGATTGCAAGACAAAAAAAAAATCATTATGGGACGTATTCATGTACAATGCGAACTAAGATCTGAACTTGCCACTAGTCTATGAGTAGCTCTAATGTGAACTAATCCGATCCAACCAATGCAAAACAGGCGGCTTCAAGAGTTTTTCTCACCAAGCAATTCAACGTATTCCTATTTGGCCACTTGTGTTTGCCTCACGCTGTAGAACAGTTAGGAACTTATTTTGGATATGTACTGAATAAAAGCGTTAATTCTTAAGTTTTTTAAACTTCTTTTTTATTTTGTGTAATTTGTTTTAGATCAATTATCTGTTACATGGTAATGGTAGACAAATGAAAAAAAAAAACCAATGAAACCATATGGTTTCAGTAGTCTTTAAGTGTCAATAAAGAAGAGTTTTTTTGTAATACAAAACAAAGTGAATAATGTGTAGATGCTATAATATTTAATTCAAAATTATATTGAACAAAGTATTACTTTTTAAATATTTAACTATTTGGTGTGAAAAAATTGGATATAAAAAGAGTGTTGGACCTAGTTTTCAACATTTATTAACTATTTTAAAATGTTAAGACAATTTCTTTTCAACAATAACGCAAAACATTATCGAAATAACATGTTTAAAACCAAGAATTACTAATATTAGGAAAAATGTATTGTGTATTATACAAAATTGAAATAATCAACGAATGTCTTCCGATGCTGGTGTCTTTAAATATATATAATTGATAAATGGTCGTATAAGAACTAATAAAGAGAGCTAATAACATTAAACTAAAGAAGTTAATTGGTTATTTTTAATCACAACGAAATAACTTAAGTAGATTTCAATTAATTTTAAATTTTCCCTGTATAAATTAAAATATATATATATACATTTTTTCATTATAATAAGAAAATTATAAAAATACAGAGAGTTTATGTTTTTTTTTACCGTTAATAAAATTAATTGGCTTTATTTCTTTAGTTATGTTTCAATTTTGTTTAAAGTGCTATTATTGCTAATTTAGAATTATTCTTAGTTGGTTATATTATTAATAAATAAAAAATAAAAAAATTTCGTACTGATCATTTTGCTTTTCAACGAGCGCTAAAAGATTATTAAAAAAAATATTTTATTTTGCATGAATAATTTATATTTCTTATTCAGTTTTAGTACGAAAAAATCAAGTTTTAATTTTTTTATAAAATTTAACCCTTTTCGACCAGCGGTCAGGTGGCGCAGATTTAAAATTATGAGACTAAATTTGGATTTCGAAAAAAAAGCGTTAAACAGCATCTATGCCAGCACAACTCCTTGAAAACAAAGTCATTTTTTATACAAATTACGAGTGGTACAAGTCAGCTGCTATGGTATCGATATTTTTGAAGAGCTGGAACATTCTCTTTACTACCCGCACGATCGTGCGAGCCCGGTCGTAAAGGGTTATCAGTAGAATGAAGGAAGAAGTGACAATGAATAAATTACTTTGGATTGAATACATTATTTTCTTAGAATATGATAATGCTTTTGTTTGAAAATTATTCATATTTAATTTTAAAATGCATCGTTTGTATGCTTTATTCTGTAAACATAAATACTGAATCATTTTCATTTGATTTCAATAGTAAGTTTATAACTAAATATAATCAAAGTTTATAGACGGTTATTTAAAATTCCTTAATAGTTAGATGAATTACATTGCAATCTAATTTACATTGCTATTTAAGAATCGCAAGCATTTTTGAACGGAGAAACAACTTTTTAAGGAATTCCTGTAGAGAAACATATTTTTTTATTGTATAAGAGTTCAACAAAAAGTTTGCGGAGTTGTATGTGCTTTTTTCCCCGAACCCTGTACACTTCCTTGAAAACAAAATTGAGTTGTCTGCATACAAAAATATGCTCAAAGTAAAAGGAAAGCTCGAATTCATATTTATTTGAGATTGGAACTAGAATATTATTTGTCGTTATAAAGTGTCATATTTGATCGTGGACAATTTTAAGTTTTTATGATTATTATAATTTATTAAAATGTTTATTTGAATTTTTTTTAACGTTTTATTTAAAAAAAAATTATCGTCTTTGTCTGAATTTAATGGCTAAGTGACTTCTTCATTTTACTTCAATCCTCTAAGACCAGTAAATTAAAACTTATAATATGTTAATAATTTAAACACTCAATAAAAGTAATGTATTTTTACATTTACCAACTAACTTAGATAACAATTTCGTAAAACCATTTTTAATAAAAGTTAAGGTTTTTTGGAATAAAATTAGTTATGCATTTTCAGATGTTTAAATTTATCTTTAAAATTTATATAATTAAACAATCACAAAGGTATTTAATTATAAACAATTATTATTGAATAGTTATGAACACGTACCACCACAAATACCTAACTTTATAACCATACACCTAATATAACACGACTCTGTCGTTTTTAAGAAAAGCCTAATACATGGTACTACAGGGTGTCCCAAAATGGACTACCTGTTTTTAAAAATTAATAAAAAAGTAATGTATGGAGATATCAACACAAATCTTGATCACAAATCTTGCATCGCAAATTTAACCGATAGACGGAGCTGCAATACCGTGTGTTGGCTGTATGAAAGAACTAGGCATGCGTATACACCGAAAAGAAGGACAAGGGGTCCGAAATGTTCAGTCTACTGAATATGTCCTTCTTTTCGATTAAATTGAACATAATAAAGTGTAATAACATAATAACGTAATAAACATAACTAACATAACAAAGTGTTCCATATCAAATTCCAGACATGACTCATTCGTTTTCTTCAAATATTGTGTTAATATCTATGTCTATTTCTTTTTTATTAATTTAAAAATCAGGTCGTCCATTATGGGACACCCGGTATATTTATCATATGCGTTAACATTCCTAAAATACACTTCATGACATATTGAAAAAGCGTAAAATATTTTTGTGTCATATGTGATTTTCAATTTCGAAACGAACTTTAAGTATATTGTCGCATTTCCTCATCCAGTAAGGTTTAAAATTTTCAGTTTTGAAATACTTCCATCCAAAACTACACAGTTAAAAACGCACTCATGAGAAATCTATTAAAGAGTGATAGATATGGTGAACTTTTTCATCATCACTGAAAAACGAATTTTTGCGGGTATAACTGAACCTGTCACTGACAAATATCCCACGGGATATCAAAGATTCCGAAATTCCGAAACGTATTGAAAAGTAAAACGACAAGTGCCGTTGAAGAAAAAAGGAGGTATATTTTATTTCAGGTTTCTTATATTAGTTAGAATAGAGTAGTTAACATTTACTAGTATTATTAAAAAAAACTACATCAGTTAGAATATTTGTTAACATGTACTAGTATTTTTTAAATTACTCGATATTTAACCTTTGGTCTGAAAATAAGCAGAATTGTATGTTTGCTTTCACTGAGCATACACTTTACATGAACTTTATTTCAAGTAAAATATTGTTTTAACTATCAGAATAAGGTTTATTTTTGAAGAGATGATCTTAAAAACATTTCTGATTGAAGAGATAAGTACATTATGAATACAGATTTGTAATTTTAAAAAAAGTATTTGCGAGAAAGATGGATGCACAAATTACCGAAAATACCGGTTCTAACTCTCGGAGGGTAAGAACTTTACAAGTTTAGTGTAACTCCGCAAAACAGGTGGTAGTATGTTGCATAAAGTTTATTGATAGACACTGACGAATACCGCAAAATATGTTTAAGCTCCAATTTTTCTCCCATTTTGAGTCTAAAGTTTTACCGTAAATAAGCTGTAACATTCAAAAATAGATTTTCTCCAAATCTGCCTCAATGATTAAAAAAATTATGCTTTTAATTTTGAGTATAATAATTTAATCAAATTATTTCTTACAAATCATTTCACAAAGAATACATACGCACAAGAAAAGGACAAAAATAACCAAATTAGGATTTTTTTAAGTCAATTAAAATCGCCAAAAAGGACATCACTTTGAATTTTGATTGCAATATTTGAATTTGACTACCCTCTTGAATTTTGACCACCAGATTGAATTCTAACAGCAATTCAATATAATTCCTTATAGCTGAATTGTACAGCCATAAACTATATTTCTACCAAAGGAAACACTTTCTTATTATAATTTGCAGATTTTTTTACCTAGCACCTCACTACACACCAGGAAAATGCGTAAAAGAGGAGCTGACTTATTCTTCTCAGTATGGTTGTATTTTCACTTGATTTTATTTTCAGTTGTGGGGAACAGTGCAGCAACAAAAACGCATGTAGTAATGCCAAAAAAAAAGGTATACTACAAGAATAATTCAGTCATTTATGTTTATTTATAACATATAATTATGCTTATAAAATATTAAATCTTTTAAAAACATATATAATGTTGTAACAAATCTAAAACTATTTGCTTTAGAAAATCAATCCAATTACCTTTTTTGTTGACTATTTTTAAATAGTGACACTCAAAAACTTTGAATGTTATTTGAAGTGAAGGATACATGAGTATCTGTTAAGAAAATTATATGAATATAATTAAAATCAAGAATCTCTCAAGTGTGAGGTCCTCAAGAAACAAAAAAAAATATATTTTGCCAAAAATACATCAAAAAAATCTACCTAGATTATAAGAACTACAACAAAGAAAATCTTTCTAACTTTACAAAAATTAGTAAGTGCTGCTGTATATGCAATCTCGGACAAGTAGCCCGTTAAAGGTTCTTACACTGAATGGTTCCTATTTAACAGTTTGGTTAATGTTCATATTTTGGGATTCAAATAACTTTTCAGCGTGGCCCGAAATTCACATTTTTCATTCCAATTGCAAACAATTTTCATTCAGTTCTTATAATAAAAAGTTTCAACATACTATTATTTTATTGAAAATAAATTTTTCACTAAAGTAAATTATTAACTTATCCACTTTTAATTCTTTTTTATTCAACTCTTAGCTTAGAAAAATTCCGTAAATTCTTGTAAGCAAATAAATTACAAAAAAACTTGCTCATTAGAACCTAATAGACTTTAATAAGCACACATTAAGAATCACTTTTCGTAGAGGAAAAAAATATATATTGAATTACAACCACTATTTTTTGTCAAAAATATTATTTAAATGAAAAAAATCGACCCGGTTATGGAATAGAGCTCCTCACTTGGCAGCGTATAGCTTTGAAAAAGGAACGCCCCTTTTAGGGGTGATTCCTCGTTTTTTCAGAATTTTACTGTGTTGTGAAAGTGTTTAACAATTCCGCAGGGTTAGAATTCAAATACATAAATCCAAGCATTATACTACAGGGTGAGGCAAACAAAAGTGGCCCCGGTCTAGAGATAGGAATACGTTGAAATGCTTGGCGAGACAAACTCTTGGAAGCCGCCTGAAATCTTTTTTTGCATTGGTTGGATCGGATAGTTCACATTAGAGCTACTCATAGACAAGTGCCGATTTCAGATCTTAGTTCGTATTGTACATGAAGACGTACCATAATGCAATTTTTGTGTCTTGCAATCAATTCAGAATGTTTTGTATTACCAAAAACAGAAAGGTCCGATTCTATAGGATAAATAACGATCGAAAATATCAAATAATCACTAGTGGGAATTTTTATTGATCAGCTCTACAAACCTTGTTTATATTTCATTTCAACTAGCTTCTAAAACCGTAGCGTAGTTTCCGGCAAATAAGTCGCCAAGTGCTTGCTTGGGCTTAATATTCAAGCGGTCAATAGCTTCAGCTAGCAAACTTGTTTTTGTATTGCTTTTAGACTTGGCAACAGTTCTGTCGTATTCTTATCTCTGGACCGGGGCCACTTTGTTTGCCTCACCCTGTACTTTATGACTGCATGAAGTTTATAAATTTCAGTACCAGTGATACCATTTGGCATCTTCATTTTTCTGATTATAATTTTAAAAAATAATAGGGCCGATTTCTATTGGGATTAATGAAAAGTATTTTCTAATCGAAAAAAGTTTGAAGAATCGAATGATGTGCTGTTTGATATCATAAATGGCTATAGACGATCAGAAAAAAAATTCTAAAATGATGATGGCAAATTGTAATTGGGACTGTAAGGGTTAATATTTTTTTTTCTTCTTCTTTCATAATATGATTTTCTATAATACATATTATTGAACTGAATAAAGACTCTTTCATAACCCTTTCCGACCGGACTCGCACGGTCGATGGGTAGTAAAGAGAGGAGTGTGTTCTTCAAAAAAAATCGATCGATACGAATCTTGCCTTTTACCATTTTATTTGTATAAAAAAAAAGTTTTTGTTGTTTTTTGCTGCTTGCTTCATAGATGCTGTCTTTTTTTTTTTTTTCGAAAAAAAAATTTATTAGTCTCAATTTTTAAAATCGCGCCACCTGACCGCCGGTCAAAAAGGGATACATATATACTACAATTTTATTTATATATGATAGCTTACAGTAGATAACTTGCTTGAAGGGCGTTATGTAGTAAATGCTAAACTTGATGATGTTGAATTTCACTTGAATAGCGTATATTTCTCCACCAACTGAAACAAGTTATCTTCATTTATTTACAAAATTCTTTGATGTAAACTTTTCTGTTAAAACTATTGCACAATACATTATTAATAGTCTGAAGTCAATTGTTTAAATGATATTTGATTGTTGGCTTTAACCAAACACATGTGCTGGACTTCCATAGCCCAAAAGACATAACTTTAAAGCTTATTTTCATTGCATAATTACTGACAATCAAAATTTTGATTATTAATTGAAGTGAATGATACAAGAGCTTCGATGAAGAAAAAGATAGGTATAGAGTAAAAAAAGAATCTCACGAGTGTTAATTCCTCAAAAAAAAAATAATTAATTTTGTAAAAAAAAAACTGCAATAATCTACCTAGATTATGGGAATAACAGCAAAGGAAAATGTTCAAACAAAGTTAAACAAAAATTAGTTAGTGATTCTTCGATTTTAAATTATGAAGAATGATGTCACTATTGTTTTTCAAAATATTTTTTAAGATGACAGGTATTTTTTAGGTATGAATACTGACAGTTATTCAAACAGAACAATATTTAATTGATGGGTAGTTTGACATGTAGTTCCTTTTAAAACCTTTTCTTCTTTTAATTAGGTGGTATCTCTTTAACACCTAATTTTACCACTTAATTTAGTTTTAGGTACAAAATAATGTCCAATATTTTAAAATAGTTTTAATTAATTTACAAAATACAAAGGAAGTCATAAAAAATCTATATAAAATATTTTATAAGCATTTGAGTACTTTACAGTTATTAGTTTTTTGGCAAATCTTCTCTGGTTTCACTCAAAAAAGATACTTATCTCGATTTTTATAAAAGACACTCATTAGGAATTATTTTTTTCATACAGGAAAAAATCTTCAACAAATTACTACCACTACTTTGGATCAAAAATGTTGTATAAGGGGAAAAAGTTCGACTCGTGGTTGGGTGGCTATGAATCTTTTAATTACAATTTCGTAAGGACATCCTCTTTTGGGGAAGTTCAACTTTTTTGAGAATTTGTAGTTTGTGCGAAGGTGTTTATAGTGATTCCGTGCAGTTAGAATTGATTTTCAGAAAACCGACGTCGGGGAGACTGGGTACGGTTGTGCCAGTTTTCATTTGATCGCTTATGAATTCGTTAGTATGCCGATTAGCTGGATGAAAGTTGCATTAATAGTAAAGTACAACACTTGTCTACGCAATAAATAAAAAATTGCGTCCCTAAGTACAATAGTTAGCTTGTAAGAGCAAATTAGAAAAAAGAGGAAGTAGTGTCACAACCGACCCCAATAAAACTCTTCATATTATCACTATCATCAAAAAAGTTAAGTAAATATTTATAATTATACATTGCTGTAACCATGTCAAATACAAAAAAAAAATGTTTAGAAACATGCACAAAATATCTTATCTACATAAAAAAAATATACATGTCCTTATATAACACAAATAAATCTTTTTGAGTTACACCTGTTTCTTCAACAATGTATATATCCTGTGGCTTATAGGTGTGCATGTACATAACAATTTGCATATTGTCATAAAAATATTGTACATTTGAAGCTTGTATCGATGCAACTGTGTCGTAACAAAGACATAAGCTTAATTTGGTGATTTTTCGCAGCTCTTCGTAATGAAATCCTGCGTTTTACTTCTATAAAAGCTTCATATTTCCTTAGTTCACACTGTGCCCTTTCTGCCTTCCTCAGGCGTTTTATAGGCATCTAAAAGAAAAATAAATACATTTTCACAATTTAAATACATTGTCACAACCGTACCCAGTCTACTCTTTTGCAAAAAATCAATCGCCATGACAATACAAAATAATTTACATTCAAAGTAATCACTGGTATTTTGTTATTAAAGTCTAACTTATAAAAATTCATTGCTCTATCTGTACACATATAATAACAGTTATGAAAAGAAATATAATACAAATAGTCACTTTTGACAGTTAAAAAGTAATAGAGGCCTCTGGTAGGGTTGATGTTGTGCGATGACTGATGGTATATTGTGGCACATGTTCGGGCAGGCAAGCTTCTCCTTACCCCTTAAACCGAACCCGGTATTCCCTAAGGTTTCGCTAATATGGCGACTGGCACAACCGTATCCAGTCTCCCCTACTGTACATGAAAATCTCCGGACACAAGCCATAACAAATGCCTTCAGCCCTAGCAAGTTGTTTTTTGATTATTAGTAACATTTTAGCATTAAAGGGCACCTTTGTCATATTTTTCTTAATTTCCGAGACTAGCGCCCATTAACATTGTAGGTTTTTCCATTAAAACCACATCATATAACTACTTAAAATTTGCATTTGCATTCGATTAAAAAAAAATATTATTGATGTGCCTTTAAAAAATCTTTTAATTTAAATTTGATGCTAGGAACACAAATTTACACCTTGGCCCTTTAGTAGGTAGGCTATTTCTTATTAAATAGCAGCAACAAACTCTGGTTAAATTTTTGAAAAATGTGTTAAAATAAATTTAGACATAAGTAGGGGAGGGCAGGGGAATTCCGCCACCTCTGGCAATGCCGCCATCCCTTGTATCTCGCCAACGGTGTATGTGGGAGGGGGGCTGTGGGCACTGACATGTTGCAGGAAACAAAGTATGTTGTAGTATAGACGCTAATGGCCGTGCGGTGAATTGTTGTAAAGTTATTTAAAAAATACGGTTTTTAGTTATTTTCATCTAATTTTGGGACTTCTGAAATTAAGAGATAAGTGACTGTTATCCCTTAGTTAGATAAATCGGTTGTATATCATTGAAAAGAGTAGTTATTTGGCTATTTTATCACGTTGTTAGTTTGGAGGCTGGGCTGTCTACCTCACCCTAAACAAGCCGTCATGCCATTTTGTCTTAATGGGGTAATGCCGCCACATCACTCCGGGGTTATGCCGACAAATGCAAAAGGATGGCAGCATAAGCCAACAAATAGAAATTTCTGATATTGGCCCTACAACCTATTATTTTTCGTTCCAGATGCCACGTATCTAAAAAGGAATAACTGAACTGGTCAAATAGACCAACGAACATTAGAGAATTAAAAAAAAAAACTAAGTATTTAGTTGCAAATGGAAAGTTAATAAAAGAGCTGTACCCTGTACAATTTGCATTCCAAAGTTAATTAACCCATTAAGACCCTTTCAGGTGGCGCTAATTTAAGGTTATGAGACTAAAATGTTAAGAGTTTTACCGGAAAAGTTGCCTTAAACAGCATCAATGCGTTTAGGTCAGTTGAAATGTACACTATTAAATACAACGGAACAATTTTTTTAAATGAAAAGTTGATTCAATAAAAATTGCGAAATTTTTTTTAAAGTGTCCCTAAAAAGGGACACCAGGCATTAATGGGTTAAACATATTTTAGTTCTTTATGTATTGCTCTATTATGTAATTTTCCATTATTTATAGATGCTTTGTTTATTGATGTGGCGGCATAACCCCAGTCATTATCATACATTAATATTATCATAAGTAATATTATCATACATTAAATATTCCTCCTTATACACAAACCTATTACACAGAATTCTCCATTGGGAACTAATGTTATTCTCCTCTGACTTTGAAAAAATAATTTCAGTAGGAGGAGTTTTGGGAACAACAGCGTACTTTAGCAAAATGTTACCATTAATTAGGTTAGGTTTGAATTATCGTCGCACTAAAGCTACACGAGGGCTATTGGCGACGGGTGTCGTATTTTAGAACCACAGTCAAGTGACTAGCCGACACCTGAATAGGCACCCAACGCAACTGGTTACCATTAGTAATAGTATTAAATAACAAATTATTAGTTGTTCCCAGGTTACACCTTTTAGTTATACTCGTTCGAAAATACTCAATTTCCCATAGACCGCAATGCTAAATGAGAAAAATTTAGGCTTAACTTTTCGGTTTCAAAAAATTATAACTTTCTTAATTCTAAAAATTTTGAAAAATAAAAATACGTGTCGAATAAATTTTACCCTAGTACTAGGGAAAAAAATCAAGATTGAATTCTGTGACATGAAGATTTTGGGCTGGTTGGTTTGACGTGGAATGGCTCTTTTTGGCAAATCTTCTATGGTTTCACTCAAAAAAGATACTTATATCAATTTTTATATCCACTAATAAATATCTAAAATCTTAAAATAAAAGTAATGATTTTGAAGAAATAACTTGCTCATTAACACCTAAAAAGCTATAAAAAAGGCACACATTAAAGGAATCATTTTTCATGCAGGAAAAAATCTTCCACAAATTACTACCACTACTTATGATTAAAAATATTGTTTAAGGGGAAAAAGTTCGACTCTTATTTGGAATCGGTTCTGTGTTTCTATGCAATTTCGTAAGGACATTCCCTATTGGGGTAGTTCAACTTTTTGAGATTTTGTAGTTTGTGTGACGGTGTTTGGGGATTCCGAGTAGTTATAATTAATTTTCAAAAAAACAACGAACTGTACATGAAAATCTTCGGACACAAGCCATAACAAGTTGTTTTCTGATAATTTTTATTATTAGTAAAATTTTAGCACTAAAGGGCACCTTTGTCATATTTTTCTTAATTTCCGAGAATAGCGCCCATTAACATGAGGGATATGAAAGCATACACTTGCCACGAAAATGTCGGTTTTTCCATTAAAACACATCACATAACTACTTAAATTTTGCATTTGCATTAGATTTAAAAAAAAAATTATTATTGATGTGCCTTTAAAAAATCTTTTAATTTAAATTTGCTGCTAGGAACAAAAATGTACACCTTGAACCATTAGTAGGCTATTTCTTATTGAATAGCAGCAATAAACACATTGAAAAATGTGTGTCGTAATATATATGGGTCGTTACTATAAATACACCTATTTATAATTTGCTGGGTTTTTTTGTATTTCAAAATGTCTTTCTGGTTAAAATTTTAAAAATGTGTTAAAATAAATTTAGAGATAAGTAGGAGAGGGCAGGGGAATTCCGCCACCTCGGGCAATGTCGCCATCCCTTGTATCTTGCCAACGGTGTATGTGGGAGGGAGGCTGTGACCACTAACCTGTTGCAGGTATTTTGTAGTATAGACGCTAATGGCCGTGCGGTGAGTTGGTGTAAAGTTATTTAAAAAATACTGTTTTTAGTTTTTTTCATCTAATTTTGGGATTTCTGAAATTAAGAGATAAGTGACTGTTATCCCTAAGTTAAATAAATCGGTTGTATATCATTGAAAAGAGTAATTATTTGGCTATTTTATCACGTTGTTAGTTTGGACTCTAGGCTATCTACCTTCCCCTAAACAAGCCGTCTATGCCATTTTGTCTTAATGGGGAAATGCCGCCACATCACTCCGGGGTTATGCCGCCAAATGCAAAAGGACGGCAGCATAAGCCAACAAATAGAAATTTCTTATATTGGCCCTACAACCT
Organism: Hylyphantes graminicola; assembly: GCA_023701765.1. NCBI lineage: Eukaryota > Metazoa > Arthropoda > Arachnida > Araneae > Linyphiidae > Hylyphantes > Hylyphantes graminicola. The sequence continues at coordinate 39,628,459 of CM043122.1, read as the reverse complement.
ATTATTTTTCGTTCCAGATGCCACATATCTGAAAAAGAATAACTGAACTAGCCAAATAGACCAACGAACATTATAGTATGAAAAAAAAAACTAAGTAGTTAGTTGCAAATGGAAAGTTAATAAAAGAGATGTACCCTGTACAATTTGCATTCCAAAGTTAACTAAACATATTTTAGTTCTTTATGTATTGCTCTATTATGTAATTTTCCATTATTTATGGATTATTTGCTTTGTTTATTGATGTGGCGGCATAACCCCAGTGGTGTGGCGTCATTACTCCAGGTACCGGGGTAAACCCGCCACTATGCAAGCTTTTAGAAAAAACAATTTTATTAAGTTTTTATTAAAGATATAATTTTTAAAAAATCACCACAAGATAGGTTATGAACTGTAGTATGTTATGCTCATTACAATTTACATTAATTGCAACACAATACTGCATGGAAATTCAATTTCCCTTAAGGTGGCGCCATTCCCCTTCTCTCCCCCACACACTGCAAATTTAAAGTTGTTCTTATTAGGATATACTAGACTATAAATGCAGAAAAAATATCTGTATAATTTTAACACTGTTTTTTATGAAAAATATTTGAAAAGATAAAACAAAATTCTCAATGATTGAGGAAATCATTTGTTACGCATATCGTATAGAGAACTTCTCTGGTAGTTCAAACTATAACTAATAGTACCAAAGAATTTTGAAAAAAGTATCTTTTAATTTTGTGTAGTTAAGGGTACAGTACCGTCGAATGGAACAAGCATAAAACCCTAGTACCGAATTTTTAACTCACATGTTAAGTAAGAGTGTTTTTAATGAGAATTTATGATCTTGAAAAACGTGGACCAAAGTTACCCCATTCGATTGTATATATTTGATTTTGTCTTTCTTTAAAATCGAAGAAACCTTATTATATGTTTCATCCTTTTATAAAATATGATTTTAAGCACTTCATGATGTTGAAATTTTTTATGAATGATACAGGTGAGACCGAAGCTGAACACATTTGGAACATATGTTTATTAAATTTTTATTTTTTGTATATTTATCTGAAATGTTTACACTAGATTATCCAACAAGACGTACGGCACAAGATTAAAATCTTTGTTTTGCTAATAACCATACTATTTATTTTCTATATATGAGCTGTAATGTTATCATGTGATCATTGTAAATTTGACTGTTTTATACTCGATTACACGGAATTATGTACTTCATATAAAATAAGAACTATAAAAAAATTATTTAGTATCTTTATCTCAAGTAACACACACACAATGGTACATGTATGCAATACTCCTGTGCCTAAATTTTACACTCTGAGCATTGTACCCACTTTTTTTGGGATGGAAAGATTGCAAGCACGCATGTTGTATGGTTAACTGCGAAGAGAATGTTCATGTAAAAAACGAAAATTGACTCGTTCCACTATCGTTTGATTGTAGGTAAAATATTCGCACACACATAGAAACTACAGGGAAGACCGGGGCTAGTTTTTCCATGGGGTAAGTTTTCCAGAAGGCGTTATATGGGAAATGAGCCGTTGGGGTGCCAAATGGCTGCTTGATTTATGAAACAACCCAATTTCGGTCGCTCACAAGAATCTTTGTCATTTGGTGTTGCAATATTGTCGTTGGAGCTATTTTGTGATTTTTTTGACGTTTTCATGCTTACATTCAAACATACATTAAACGTACTTTAATTAAACTTGCAATTTTATTATTGTGTAAAATAAAAGATGGTTTCTCTTCTACTTAAATATGCATTTGTTTTCAAAATCACTTATACCTTTAATCGTCAAGGAACTATTATATTCAAAATATGTCGACGGTGCAGGTTTTCCAAAATTTCAAAGGGCGAGAATTCCAACAATGCCCCTTATATATAAACCTTTATAATAGTCCGAAAATGCAATTATTCTTTAATTTATGAAAAAGTAATATTATCATACATTAAATATTCCTCCTTATACACAAACCTATTACACAGAATTCTCCATTGGGAACTAATGTTATTCTCCTCTGACTTTGAAAAAATAATTTCAGTCGGAGGAGTTTTGGGAACAACAGCGCACTTTAGCAAAATGTTACCATTAGTTAGGTTAGGTTTGAATTATCGTCGCACTAAAGCTACACGAGGGCTATTGGCGTCGGGTGTAGTATTTAAGAACCACAGTCAATTGACTAGCCGACACCTGAATAGGCACCCAACGCAACTGGTTACCATTAGTAATAGTATTAAATAACAAATTATTAGTTGTTCCCAGGTTACACCTTTTAGTTATACTCGTTCGAAAATACTCAATTTCCCATAGACCGCAATGCTAAATGAGAAAAATTTAGGCTTAACTTTTCGGTTTCAAAAAATTATAACTTTCTTAATTCTAAAAATTTTGAAAAATAAAAATACGTGTCGAATAATTTTTACCCTAGTACTAGGGAAAAAAATCAAGATTGAATTCTGTGACACGAAGATTTTGGGCTGGTTGGTTTGACGTGGAATGGCTCTTTTTGGCAAATCTTCTATGGTTTCACTCAAAAAAGATACTTATATCAATTTTTATATCCACTAATAAATATCTAAAATCTTAAAATAAAAGTAATGATTTTGAAGAAATAACTTGCTCATTAACATCTAAAAAGCTATAAAAAAGGCACACATTAAAGGAATCATTTTTCATGCATGAAAAAATCTTCCACAAATTACTACCACTACTTATGATTAAAAATATTGTTTAAGGGGAAAAAGTTCGACTCGTGGTTACAACCGGTACTGTTTTTCTATGCAATTTCGTAAGGACATCCCCTTTTGGGGTAGTTCAACTTTTTTGAGATTTTGTAGTTTGTGTGACGGTGTTTGGGGATTCCGTGTAGTTATATTTGATTTTCAAAAAAACAAGGTACTGTACATGAAAATCTTCGGACACAAGCCATAACAAGTTGTTTTTTGATAATTTCTTATTATTAGTAAAATTTTAGCACTAAAGGGCACCTTTGTCATATTTTTCTTAATTTCCGAGAACAGCGCCCATTAACATGAGGGATATGAAAGCATACACTTGCCACGAAAATATCGGTTTTTCCATTAAAGCACATCATATAAGTACTTAAATTTTGAATTTGCATTAGATTAAAAAAAATTATTATTGATGTGCCTTTAAAAAATCTTTTAATTTAAATTTGATGCTAGGAACACAAATTTACACCTTCAACCGTTAGTAGGCTATTTCTTATTAAATAGCAGCAATAAACACATTGAAAAATGTGTGTCGTAATATATATGGGTCGTTACTATAAATACACCTATTTATAATTTGCTGGTGTTTTTTTGTATTTCAAAATGTCCTTCTGGCTAAATTTACGAAAAATGTGTTAAAATAAATTTAGACATAAGTAATTCCCCTTCTGTCCCCCACACACTGCAAATTTAAAGTTGTTCTTATTAGGATATACTAGACTATAAATGAAGAAAAAATATCTGTATAATTTTAACACAGTTTTTTATGAAAAATATTTGAAAAGATAAAACAAAATTCTCAACGATTGAGGAAATCATTTGTTACGCATATCGTATAGAGAACTTCTCTGGTAGTTCAAACTATAACTAATAGTACCAATGAAACTTGGAAAAGTATTTTTAATTTTGTGTAGTTAAGGGTACCGTACAGTAAAGTCGAATGGAACAAGCTTAAAACCCTAGTACCGAATTTTTAACTCACATGTTAAGTAAGATTGATTTAAATGAGAACTTATGATCTTGGAAAAACTTGGACCAACATTACCCCATGCAATCGTATATATTTAATTATATTAATTTAAATTGCTGTTCTTCAAAATCGAAGAAACCTCATTATATGTTTCATCCTTTTACAAAGTATGATTTTAAGCCCTTCATGATGTTGAAATTTTTTATGAATGATACAGGTGAGACCGAAGCAGAACACATTTGGAACATATGTTTATTAAATTTTTATTTTTTGTATATTTCTCTGAAATGTTTACACTAGATTATTCAACAAGACGTACGGTACAAGATTAAAATCTTTGCTTTGCTAAAAAACATACTATTTTTTTCTATATATAAGCTGTAATGTTATCATGTGATCATTGTAAATTTGCCTCACACAAAACTTAAAATTACGCAAAGCAGGAGACATGTTTAGACTTTTTGAACAAGTCTTAACTAATATTTATTCTTTGCGCATTTGTCTAATTTTTATGTTATGTTATTCATCAAAATATAAAATACCAGATATAAATGATTCCATTGCTTTATATACAAGATTTTGTTCTTTATAAATAAGTGCTTTTTGGTGTGTGTGTAACCAGGGTAATTTTGCCCGATAATCGGGGGGAGGTGTACATAACCAATAGGTAATTTTATAAACTTATTCAAGTCGTACTAAATTTCTATTTTTTGTATATTTATATAATTTTGTAAATCTAATTGTTCATTGAAGCTGGAGTTACAAGATAAAAACCTTTGCTTTGCTAAAAATGTACTATTTTTCTTTAAATAATCTTTTATGTTATTTAATGCACTTAACAGTAGCATACTCGATTTACACAGAATTATGTACTTCATATAAAATAAGAACTATAACAAAATTATTTAGTATCTTTATCTCAAGTAACACACACAATGGTACATGTATGCAATGCTCCTGTGCCTAAAATTTACACTCTGAGCATTGTACCCACTTTTTTTGGGATGGGAATATCGCAAGCACGCATGTTGTATGGCTAACTGCGAAAGGAATGGTCATGTATAAAACGAAAATTGACTCGTTCCACTATCGTTTGATTGTAGGTAAAATATTCGCACACACATAGAAACTACAGGGGAGACCGGGACTAGTTTTTCCATGGGGAAAGTTTTCCAGAAGGCGTTATGTTGGAAATGAGCCGTTGGGGTGCCAAATGGCTACTTGATTTATGAAAAGACCCGTTTTAGGTCACTCCCAAGAATCTTTGTCAGTTGGTGTTGCAATATTGTCATTAGAGCTATTTTGTGATTTTTTCGACGTTTTCATGCTTGCATTCAAACTTACATTAAACGTACTTTAATCAAACTTAAAATTTTATCAATGTGTAATATAAAAGATGGTTACTCTCTACTTAAATATGCATTTGTTTTCAAAATCACTTATGCCTTTAATCGTCAAGAAACTATTATATTCAAAATATGTTGACGGTGCAGGATTTACAAAATTTCAAAGGGCGAAAATTCCAACAATGCCTTGTATATAAACCTTTATAATAGTCCGAAAATGCAATTATTCTTTAATTTATGACCAAGTAATATTATCATACATTAAGTTCTAAATGTAAAAAGTTGTTTTTTCGTTTAAAAATTGTGACCAAAAATTGTAAACTAAGTGAATGAATAGTACTTTTACCAGTGAATGAATACAAAAAATTCCAGGTAATAAATACGTTGAATTTTAATTAATGATGGTCACTGGTCAGTCTACCCTATCACCATCCCAAATAGCATCATCCCCAAAACAGCTGAAATGTTTTCCAGCTCTAACAAAAACAATAAAATATAAATGATTACAAAAACATTTCAAAATCTAAAATACCTGAATAAATAACTGTAAGATAATCCTTAATAAGATTTATTCATCACGTATTGAACACTAATTCTCTTAAAATGCTGTTAATGATTTAAAAACTTAATTTATCATTCCAAATGTTTACTTTAAATGTATTGCTGTACACGTATGTAAAAAAATAATTGTGTTTTCAAAACTTGAAAGTTGTAGTGAACAATAACACTCATATTTTAAACAATTAATTGAATATATTTTTTAAATCTCCAAATTTAAAAGGAATCACAATATTTTAATACCCAAAATAATCACTTCAGCTTTACATTTCAAAGCGTAAGTGTTTTATGTTTTAAACTAAAATTAGGTGTTAAATATAATTAGAAAAAAATTTCAATTTTCGATTATTATTTTTCTGCTTATAAGGCTTTGGTTGCTTGAACTACTCATGTTTTAAAAAAATCTAGACCATCCCCTTCCTCAATTAAAAAGCAATTATTTTTTTATATAATTCTTCTTTCAAAATAGACTATTAAGATAGGCGTATTTTAATCTCATTTGTACTTATCGAAAATAATGTTTTCTATTATATCGTTTAAAATAGTTTCAGTGGATTGTTTAAAAGTTTAGTTTTAGTAGGATATTAATTTTCGTCTAATTTTAGAAAAATCGTTTTTAATTTAATGAGATTTATATTCTTGCTGTTTACCTATTACTTATTAACAGCAGTTCAAGATTGAAGCAGTGAATTTGGGTTAGAATTTTTTTAATAAAAACAACAAACATATTAAGTACTCTATAATATTTATAATATTTTATATTTAATATTTTAATTATATATTGCTTCTGCATTGTTCGAAATGAATATAAGTTTGGATCCCCTGTTGTATACCCCTTTTCGACCGGCGGTGAGGTGGCGCTGACTTAAAATAATGATACTAAATTTGGAGTTTAATCGAAAAAAATGCGTTAACAGCATCGACGCCAGCAACTCCTTAAAAACAAAGTAGTTTTTTGTACAATTAACGAATGGTACATGTCAGCAGCTTCGGTATCGATATTTTTGAAGTGCTTGAACATTCTCTTTACTACCCACACGATCGTGCGGGCCCGGTCGAAAAAGGGACACATGCAATACCAGCTATGCATGAATTTGAATCGGCCCGTAGACTGTCTTGGACTTTTAAAGTATTGTATATTCTACTATGCAAGAGTTATCAGGTTGACACTTCATACGATCCACCGTTATAAAATAGGCAAATACTGGCGTTTCAGCAAGTGTGTGTCCTACATGGTCGCTCTGTCAAGTTCTACTCAACCTTAAGGCTGTAGAAGCTATTCGTTGCGTCACGCTATCTGTCCGGTTCCGGTTATCGGCTTTGCCTAAGAAAAGTATGACACCTATTCACGCACGACCGACTATATATTCAGGTTCCGAACAGGTTTAGTTCTTTTTTTTCTTTTGTTGCAACAGCCGACAGCCCTATTCAGGCGGATAGTGTGACGTCACAGAGATCGACTTTGGCCTCATTAGTAAAGTCGGCTGTGATTCTGTCGTATGTTATACACCCAGAAAAGTCATCCCATATTTATTATTAAAAAAAAACAATCGTACACTGCTCAAAACAATTAGGGGAGCATGCGGTTTAAACCCTTTTCGCCCCCAATGACTCTATTTGGAATCATAAGCTTGTGATTTGTTTTCTTACTAAAATCGCATTTGTTTATTGTTAGATAGAATAATTATATATTTTGAAGAATGAAATAGTGTTTGTTTCATTTAAATGAAAAAAAAATGAAAAACATGGCAAAATAAAATTCACACTAAAACAATTTTATTAAATAAATTGACCCCAAATTCTTCACGCTTGTATTTTTAATTTTTAAAAATTGATTTAAACTATTTTTCAAAAAATAAATGTTTGAAAAATTATTGATATAATTTATTCAAAAGCTATGATTCCAATTTTCCCCCTTAAATGTTAGTTAAAAAATTAAGATTTTTTCAACCCTGTTCTTTACCATTTCATTCCAGATGTATTATGAATCTATTTCACAAATTTTAGATTTTTAGAATAAAAACATTGTACATTGCTAAAACTTTTAACTAGTTTTCCAGGCTGCTTGAACGGGAATTTTCCCCTAAGCAGCTAATAAGATTTTGATTTTGTATGTTTATTTGTCGTTTCTTGATTGATTGATATTATTAAAGAGATTATTATAAAAAAAAAGTTGGGACTAAAAGAGTTAACAAAAGAAAGCTAAGTGATACCCTAATTGTTTTGAGCAGTGTAGTAATATGTAGTATATTCTATTTACATGTATTTATCACCGATAATTCTTAGTAAGTGTCAAGCGTAAAATATTTTTATTGTAAAATTCACTTTGCATGTCTTACAACATTACTTGTCCCCTTACAGCAATACTTACTTATTGGACCAAAGCAATGCATAATTTGTTAATGCTATTTCCATATTTTTTTGTTTATTGCTTTGCAATTCTCTTTCTTAATTTTTTTTATATTTTTTTAATACTTGCATTAAAGGTAACTTTACAAATTAGGTCGGATTCCTTATTAACGTCGATTTTTAAGAAATTTTGCCACACAAAAATTAGCTTTCTACTGGAAAAACTAGAAAAAAAGTTCATCAAAATAAATAAAATTTGACAAATGAAGATATATTCTTAAACAATTTGGATAAGACAAATCAAGTGTGTTTTAGAAAAATTAGTTAACTTTTTTACTCGGAAATAAAGGTGTTAATGATATTCACAAAGTCGTCGTTAATCTGACAAAACGAAACTTGGCATGTCTAAAAATATTTTTTACAGTATTTATTTAACCTTCAATTTACATGAGACTTTTTAAACATTAATGTCAACATGGCATCTAGTTAACTCATCAGTTTTTATACTGAAACTCATTAATCCATAAATTCCTTGATAAATTGACCACTTTCTCACTAAACTATTTTTCCTAGCCCAAAGTACTAACAAGCCGATGCTATGCAGCAGTATCTATTCAATATCCCCGATGTTGATCGCCTTGAATCATTCATTCTTTCACCTTCCCCCCTCTCAATTGACCGTATTAATCGATCTTTTCCTCATACTTGGCTCCCTAGGACACCGACTGTGTGACTAACACGAGTAGGACAGAGGAAAAAGAAAAAGGCGGCCTACTTTTCCACTCGATTCCTTGCCCGTGGTTACGGAAAAAAATCTACATCCGCTAAGTTGACACTAGGGTAGCCGATGCTTTTATTGGAAATGTATTTTGAATAGGGTAGTTGACTGTATCGCTAAAAAACCTTCCAATACTAAATTAATTAAAGTGTGACCCCAAAAATAACAAACGTACATATTTTTTTGCAAAATAAATCTTTAAATAATTTTAAAAAAATCATTTTAAAATGGCTTTTTCTATCGGTAAGTCAAGCGACCACAAACACGTCGATTTGGCTGATGTCACAAGTAAACAAAATGGTGTTTTTTTATTGTAATTGAACTAGATTTAATCAATTTACTATTAAAATAAGAATTCTATAGTGGGAGGAGGTTTTACACAAGCGGGTAGTTCAAATTTGCTTAAAGTAGATTCCAAAATGGTGTTTCAAACTTTGTTTATAGTTACTAATGACGTCAATAGATACCACGTGACAGCCAGAAAGCTTTTTCGGGTGTGATTTTTCGAGCTATTTTTTATGTATTTTTTTCCCTTTTTATGGGGAATTTTAAAAAAAAGTAAAAATACGGTTCAAATATTTTTGGCCTCAAGAAGAACATTTCAGAAAAAATCTACATCCACTAAGTTGACACACCGATGTTTTTATTGGTATAATATTTAATATTGGCTATGCGTTTTGTAGATGGAAGTTGATAAACACATGGTCAAAAAAAAAAATAAACATAACTAAGTTTTGATACAGAAAGAAAAATACAGAAAAAATCTACATTATATAAGTTGACACGGGAGTAGCTTATGCTTTTATTGGAAATGTATTCAATATTTCTACCCTGGTCATGGTTATTTTGAAGATGTTGAAGTTGATGTTCCAATCAGGACAAAAATAAACCCATTGTAAGTGCATATAGAGAAATATAAATACCTTATAATCTTAGCGAAAATGGTTCATATCGTGCAAATTTTTATATGTTTAGGTGGTAACACAATCGATCCACCTTCTTCAGAATGGTACACAATTCAAAATTTCACTCAATAAAACAATCAGAGCCAATAATCAACGTTATTAAGAAAAAAAATTCATTTAAATTTTTTATATGGTTTTTGAATCAATGCCAAAATTTTTTAATTGTGGAAAACAACAAAATAAAAAATTAATAGTCATTTATCATGCGCAAAGTTGTGTGTAGTTCTTTTAGAGTATTGTCAAGTTATAAAGTGTGCAAAAAGTAACGTAACACTCAAAAACTTAATTTCGAAATACAAATGCGTTTTCAATGGAAATAAAATGCAGTCCCCCCCCCCAAATCTCGTTACTTCAAAATCTAATATAGTTCAAAATAACACTAAGTTATTTTTGTTCGTATTAAAGAGTTTTGAGTGCATTGACTTTTCTTAAAAACTAGTTTTGTAAGAGTATTTTTAACATGTATCCAAGGAAGCATTTTAAACATTTGAAGCAACAATGGTGATTTTCTACTGGTTCTGCTTCTCATAATAGCACGTTTCATTAATTTCATGTTTTAAGTTAGAAATAATGCATGTTCTTTTTTTAAATCTTTTTATGAGTTGCCGACTTTCCAATCACCCATAATTTTGAAAAAACATACTATCATACACACTTATCTTTATTATAAAGACTACTCGAATGAAAGTCAAAAAACTTATATTACATTAGCCTCCATTATAACTCCCATTCCCACACATATTTTACTCAAACTCCCTACCGAGACTAACTTAACCTTTTGTCAAACTGATCCTGTGTATCTGCCTAGGAAAAGGATTCGGATGTAAGAAGTATAAGTAATAGGCTTGGCTTCCGCTCATATATTACCTCGTAACTGGAGAGAGGAATCGGTATTTAAGGAAGTACACGTCACCGAGCTGTTTCCGTTTGTATATTACCTGGATTTGCCCGGGAATGATGGAGTCTCGACGGGACTTGACCGCTATTTATTCACCGTTGGGGCCAATCTCCATATGGATGGGGTTTTGCTGGATTTTCGTCTATAATTTTGATTTTTTTTAAAGAAAAATGTAAAAAAAATCACAGATTATATTTTCTTGCAAAAAAATTGTTGAAGTGATATCAGTAATTGAGGTTAAACTGTAATCTTATGTGGCAATAAAAATCTCCAATAATAATCATCGTTTGTCTATTAAACTCAAAAGGACCCTCGCCGATGGACAAGACTTAAGGGATAATTTTTGTTGCTTATTAGCAACGTAAAAAAATATATATATAGTTTCAGTTGATCAAGTTTACAATTTCAGCAACTCTAATTGTTTGACTAAAGAGCAACAAATTTAAGCTTATCAAATACGATATATTATTTGCTCAAAGAGTCCAAAAGACCCAAAGAAAGCGCAGCGTGTTAAAATACAAATACCCCTTCAAATTTCAAATAAGTTCGATAATAACCTAAAAAAATGATAAAGAACATCTTTTACTGATTGACTTAAAGGATTAATGCATATCTTACGAAGTAATATAGGTCGAGTAACAATAATATTTGCAAATAAATCAATTAAAAACGTACTTTCCTACTGTAAATGAATAGTACCTGCGCAGCTCGACCTTGCAAGTCAAGTCACTGATTGTCTCATGTAGCTATAGTGTTCTTAATTAACTATTACTTTGACAAAACTAACGACTATCTACTTGTCAACCAAATAAATAGTACTAGTACAGTTTCTGTGACCATAGTCCTTCAAGGGGAACATCTATGGGCAACGGTCCACCTCCCATGGCCAACATTTCAACATTAATGTTAAGTTTCTGATATTTTAAGGAACGGCGTGGCGTTCTTTGAGTACCCGAGAAGTTTATTTCCCAATAAAACAAGAGTGTGCCAGTGCGTCTTAAATAGCAGACACTTTGTTTCACTTAAAGATTGTGTTGGGAGTTAACTCACGTATCGGCTATGTCAATTGACTGCGATCCAAAATTTCGTTCAAGCTTCTAATAGCCCTCGTTTAGGTAAACTTTGATTCAACCAAACCAAACCTTAACTTCCAAGCAGTTAGTAACATCAAATTTTCAATTAAATCTTCTGTACTAAAAAGTATACAATTTTGAGTGAGATTCATTCTAAGAAAATGATAAGATACTAGCTCTATAATTCTGTGTCTACCAAATCCAAAGTACAATGTACACAATTTTGTTCAAGTGTTTGTCTCAATTCTGCCGACTAAATCCCTGGTACTAAGTGTACAGTCCCTTTGACCATGGTCCTTCAGGGGAAATACCCGGGCACTGAGCCAGCTTCCTTGGCTAACATTAATGACAAGTTTCGGACATTCTAAGGGACTGCGTTCTTTGAGTACCCGAGGCAGTGTGTGCCCCAATAAAACAGGAGTGTGCCCTATAGCAGCCGCTTTCTTTTCTTCCCTCAATATGTATGGCTTTGTCTTAACGGCTCTGTATCCTCTTCTTCTCCGTTTGCTCTTGCGCCTCTTTTCCGAGATTCATTAGGAGAAGATGGAGAGATAACAAGATGGGTGAATTAGTTTTTTTTATATACCGAATACTTGTACAGTAATTGAATGAGGATGGGATTGTTAATTGTTTATTAAAGATTTGGGAGAAGGGTTTGAGTTTTGTGTTGTAGAGTACGCAAGTAGGGTGATGTTGATCATTTCATAAGAATATTCAAAATATTAAAAAAAAATTTGATGTTGGAATGAATAAGCATATAATAGAAATTTTGATACACATTCTTAATTTAGCACAATTAATTAATACAATAATTAATAAATATCATTAATTTATCACAATAATAACAAACTTTGATTTTGTTATATAAATAAATTATAAGATAGAAATTTAATAATATTGTCACGAAGAATGTGGTAGATTTAATAAAATTATAAAAAATAAATAATATTTTACATAAAATGGAAAAAAAGATCATTTTTGGTCTCAAATATGCAAAAATAAAACTTTTATAACTAATATCTAAATCAATACTGGAGTCTATATATTTTTTATGCCTATTATATTAAAATAATGTAACATTTAATATAGGATAATGCGATATTATGTCATTTATCTTTAAGAATAATGTATATGGTGGACTGTAGTTTATTTTTAACTTAAAAGTGTTTTTTAAATCAGAATTGTATTTAAAAGTATTAAATGAAAGTCATTGCATTAAAAAGTTATTAAAAAATTGTAAATTGTTAAAAAAAACACACACATTTTTATTCAGAAGCTTATTGCTTAATATATTCTAATGACAGATATAAAATTTAAAGTTGATTTTTTTTCAGCTTATTTACTTAATTATAATGATACTGCTCATTCTGAAAAGAAAATGACGTAAAATGGAACCTCAAATGCAATTTTTTTATTCATTTTAAATATATATATCATCAATCAAAATTATGTCCCATTAAAAAATGAGGTTATTTTAAATGCAAAAATTGTAAATAAAAACATTTCAAATTTACTGCATATTACTTAAATTTAAATAAACACTAATATTTAAACGAAGATATTTAATATTAATTGGAGTTTAGGACGTAAAAACACATTAACATTACATACAACGTAAGCTATCATAAACGGAATTCCAATTAAATAATAAAGCGTTTACAAAAAATGTAAACTTGATCTGCTAAACATCTTTTTTTTACCAAACTTTCCTGGAAATGAAATGAAAACACGAATTAAATCTGGAATAACTTTATTTGAAATAAATTGAGCTAACAAACATAACCCAAAAGAATGCCGACACTGTTTGTCTGAAGCGCAACTTAGACTGGTTTGAGAAAAGTGTAACACTGCTACATGACTTGATGAAACGGAATTCATGATATATTTTTAAATGAAGTCTACATTGTGAAGCTTTAGTTTAAAAAAAAATTCATACGTAATGAAGGTATTATAAGTTTAACTGTTGGAGGTTTTCATTGAAGTTATAGTTTTATATCACTGGTAAAATGAAAACTATTTTTCGGAGTAAAGGATGATTAAAGAGTAAAAAAATCGGTGAAAAACAGGAGTAAAACCAGATGAGAAGATAGTTGAAAATAGAAAAATTTGCATTGTTATAGCAGTTTTTTTATGAGGTATTTAGATTACCAAAATAAAATCAAAAGAAATCCAGTTCCTGTTATGTGAGAGGGAAAAAAAATCCCCAAAAATTAGCAGACTTTTTTAATTGCACACTTTTGTTACTCCGTTAAACTTCCACTTTTCAGATAAAACACCAAATATCAAAAGAGCTCCTGTCCATATGAGAAAATCTGAAAAAGCATTTTTCTTCCAACATTTTAATAAATCTAGATGCGTGTGTGTAAATCCTTCTACTATCATGGGCTTTTTTTCTTATATATAAAGCTATTCAATTCCACTATAGCTTAAGACAAATTTATTTTACCTTACAAATGCTGATCTAAATTTGCATAATTTTAACATAAGTTTCTTATGTCTAGCAGAAATCAGAAAATTTAATCCAAATTAAAGTTATTAAATATATGCTTAATTGGATTGCTAATTAAATTTTTAGTGATTTTGAATTATTATAAAAAAAGTATTACAAAACTGTGTTTATTTAAAATATTTTTCAGATAGCTGTTTTGTCCTATGTAAAACTAATAAAATGTATTCATTAAAAAAAATCATATTTAATTGAACATAATACCCTTTTTAGGCTGAAATATTACAGACAATTTTGTCACACTAACCCAACGATTAAACGAATTAATATTAAGGTAGAAATCCCATATATATGCGAGTTAATTAATACGAAAGATTTAGCTCTCGCTTTCATTATCTAAAATGAGAAAATGACGAAAGAAAAAGAAAGACAATGTGATTTTTTTCCATACTCTCCTTTAGGAGAGTCGGGAGGCCTCATTGATTATGCATTTGCTATAGTTTCCGAGTTATCTTCCTTGTAAAACAGCCTTGATTAATGGTCGAAATGTTGCAGTACATTATTGGCAAACATTTTGATTGCTTCGCAAAGAAAGAGGTTTGTTTGATTTTTTTGCGGGGGGTGCGATTTTTTTTCGTTTTCTTTTTACTTTATTATTTCTAGAGAAGAAGAAAATGAGATAAAGCGTGGTATTAACTCAAGTGTCAGGCGACTAAAAAAAAAGATTCTGTTCTTCGAAGATGATGATGGGGAAAAAATTCCCCACTATTTTCCCCACTCTTCGGCATTAAAAAAAAGACTGGAGAAAGCAAGGAGCCGTATTGCGGTCATTTTTCCAGCAACTGATAACTTCTGGAAGTTTTTTTATTTTATTATTTCACGTGAGAAGAGAGTCATAATAATTCTTTTTTCATTGATTTGTTTTTCTATCTCCTCAAGTGGCTTTTTTCTTTTATTTTCTTCTTTACCATAACTTTTCCTTTTTTATTTATTTTTGCACCTTCACTCATTTCAAGGATGTAAAGAAGTAATCAAAGTATGGGGGAAGAGAGATGCCGAAAAAATTTCTCTTCCTCCCTCTTAGATTTTTCCTAATTCATTTTGAACAGGCTTCTTGTTCACATTCATAATTTGCACTTCTAAGACGCACATAATTAGTAAGTGAATGAATGTAATGCGAAGAACAGAGGTTAGCGATGGATTGGTAATAACAAGAAAAAAAGCCGTCAAATAATTCTTGAAAACATTTCAATGCTTTTTATATATATTGAGAAGCATAGAATAATTAATTAATAATTTTGCCTAGTGCTGCTTTAACATCTTTTGATATTTTTATAAAGCTTTTTAAGAATAAAACTGCATTTGTACGTAACATAAATAAGCAATTAACCCTTACAATTAATTTTAGAAAATTGAATAGATATTTTTAATATTTCTTATGTAACTATTTGGCATAGGATAGTGCTTGGCTAGTTCGGCAGAGAACGACACAGTTCTGGATCGATTCCTTCTCAACCACGCCTAATACGGGATCGATTCCCGTATTAGGCGTGGTTGACTCATCCTTTCATCCCTTAAGTGGATTGATTCAATGAGGACCAAGCGTGCTTAAGAACTAAACACTGGGGTTCCTCTAGAGGTTGATCACTGAACCGGGACACATCATTACTCCCCAGAGACCTTTGTCAAGTAATCTGGATTGGGTTAAATAATGTGTTCTGCTAGAAAATCTGCCTGGTGACGGGTTTATGCGTCTCCTCTTTCAGAGGGATACTGACAAAATTAAGAATTACACAAAGTATTTGAAAGTCAAAATCAAGATATTTCGACGAAAGTAATTAAACATTTACTACACATTCCAATCATGTAAAAGCTATATTACTTCTTACTCAGTCTTTAGTGAAGTACTGAATGAGTTAAAGCTAATGGACTACAGTGCTTCATCTTTCTTTACCTTCGTCTGTAACGTTCTTCCCGGATAAAAAAAAACATTTTCTGTTTCTTCATTTGATTTGTTTTCCCTTTTACAATAAGGCGGGAATACACCATTAAATTGGTCAAGTATTTGGATAACAAAATTAGGGATAAATCAATTTAAATTAGACACAAAAATGCTAAGACTTATATCCATATAAAGACATGAATTCGCATTTCGAATCAAATAATCCCTCTATCACTCATTTCTAAACACACAGAATAACTCTAAGTCAAATAATAAATGAGTGTGTAGCTGGTAACTGCAACTATCTTTTCTTCTCCGCCTTCATGTGCATGTGCATCTTTGTTCTCGGTTTAACAATATGTTCTCTTTCCTCATCCAATTTATTTTCACGTTTACAGTAATCTGGAAACACACAAGTTAATTAATAAATATCAATAGTTCATCACATATGTGTAACAAAATTTTAATGGTAAATTAATTATAATTACACAAAAAAATTCATTCGACCTTAACAATCCATGCACAATCAGCATCAAAGAAACCCTACAATATTCATTCCTAAACGCACAGAATATTCCTAAGTCAAGTACTGAATGAGTCTGATGCTGGTGCACTCCCTTCATAGGGTAAAATATAAATCTAAGTAATTAATATTAATAAGAGGGTAACAATCTACGTTTAATATACATATTATCCAAAAATGGACTAACTATTTTAAAAAGTTAATAAAAACGAAATGGATAGATATATCAACACTATTTTTGCAGAAAACGAATAAGTCATGTCTGGAATTCACTTATAGAGCACTTTATTATGTTAGTTATGTTTACTACGTTATTATGCTATTACACTTTAAAATGTTCAATTTAACTGACAGATGGCGCTTCAACGCCGTTTGTTGGTGGTATGAAAGAACAAGGCATGTGTATACACCGAAAAGACGGACAAGTGGTCAGAAATGTTCAGTTCTGATCAGGTGTAATTCTTTTTGGTGTATATGCATGCCTAGTCTTTCATACAGCCGACACACGGTATTAAAGCGCCATCTTTCGGTTATATCGAACATCATAAAATCTAATAACGTATCACCGTAATAAACATAAATAACATAAGAATGTGTTTCATAGCTAATTCCAGACAAGACTCACTCATTGTCTGCAAGAATTGTGTTAATATATATATATATATATATCAATTTTTTTTATTAACTTTTAAAAACAGGTAGTCCATTTTGAGACACCCTGTATTTGCTAACAATTAATGTTTATTCAGTTAACTAGCAGACTATTGCATAATTTTGAAGCACAGCAAAAAAGTTCTTACAAAAAAAAATATTTTTAAAATCACTGAATTATAAAACAATCATATGATATAGTATTCAAAGATTATTTATAAAGATAATAATTGCGATACGAAGACTTAATCGAAAAATTGCATACAATCTAATTTGTAATACTAAATCTAAAAATGTAAAATCTTTAAAGAAATGGTGATTTATTAAATTCAAACGTTATTTTGCAAATAAATTAATGATAGTAAGTGGGACTTATATTACTTAAGCTAAATAATAATACCATAGACAAAAAATAAAACCAAAAAAATTTAAAAGCTTGTAAAAAGTGAATTAATGTTTTTGAGGTATAAAATCTTACAATCAAAGAGCGATTTTTTCAAAGGGCGTCATCATGACAATTTAATTTGAACCAGTTTCAGATACATGCTTTTGAAGCCAACCTGAACCCTCATAAATCTTATCCATTCAAGCCGCTGTAAAAACATACTGCAAACAGTAATCTTGCATATCTAGTGCATCGTTAATTTAGCCTAACTTAAAGTTTTTATATATTTACCAATAATTTAATATTATTTTCGAATAAGAAATGGCTTTAATGACTAGCGGTTTTAAAAGCATCTCCTACATCGTGGATATCTTAAAGGCTCTTTTGTGCGAAAGGCCTGGCATTTAAATTGAATTTAGAAATATTCTTGTGAAGTTCACTTAGCCAAGAACCCATTTCAAGCTGATGCAATTAAATGACTTTTAATTTCGGACAGTTTGAGATACAATCTTTTGAAACCCACTCTTTTACCTATAAAACCTATCTATTCAAGAAGCTGCGAAAACATGCTGCAGATAGTTCTCTAGAAGATCTAGTGCGATATTAATTCAACCTAAATTATTGTTTAAAAAAATTATATATTTTCAGCTTTTTTATATTATTTTCGTATAAAAAACACGCATTAATGGCTAGTAAGCTGTGGTGAATTACACGAATTTTGGAAAACACGAATTTTTAATTGGTCTTTTTCTGAGAAGGGCCTGCTATGTATCTTAAATTTGGAAATACTCTAGAAAAGTTCGTGGAGTTATAATATAAGAATGTATTGTTTTTTAAGTTTGAGTGACACCAGAGCACAAGTTTACAAATTGAAGTCTTCTAACAATAATAATGTAATGGGAAAAATAATTGTCTTACCCAAATTTTATCATATGTATTGATATTTTTATAAACGGTATCGGAGTGTTTGATAAATGTAGCTGACTTAAATGTGTCTATAATTACCATTTTTGAAGTGGTTTCTATTATTCTATTATGAATTTATATATTGAAAAAGGAAAAAAGAAAACACTTTATAGCAAAATATTATCAGATGTGCCAGAAAGCAAAAAAAGTGTGCACTCCCTTCAAAGAGAGAGGAGTAAAATATAAATCCAAATTATCAATATTAATAAGGTAGCAACAGTCTACGTTTGATAGTTGTGCTAACAAGTATTGTTTATTAAGTTATAAAAAAAAATATTGCATAATTTGAAAGCAAAGTAAAAACGGGCTCACAAAAATATATTGTTTATAAATAACATAATTAGAAATAAATCAATTGATACGGTAATTAAAAGATTATTTTTATAGATAATTATTGCGATAAGAAGACATATTAGAAGAATTGCATAAAATCTGATTGGCACAATTTAAACTTCTTAAATCATTATAGAATTTGTTATTTATTAAATTCAAACATTTTTTTGAAAGAAATTAATGACTGTAAGTTCGACTTACATTCCCTACTCCAAATAATAATAATACCATAAGTAGACAAAAAATAAAACCAAGCAAATTTTTAAAAAAGGTGAATTAATGTTTTATGAGGTACAAAATCTTACAATCAAAAAAAGAAAATTTTCAAAAGGCGTCATTCTGACAATTTAATTTGAACCAGTTTCAGATACATTCTTTTGAAGCCAACCTGTTCCCTCAAAAATCTTATCTATTTAAGCCTCTATAAAATACACTGCAAAAAGTAATCTTGCTGATATATTACTACATTAATTCAGGATAACTAAACGTTATAGTTTTTCTGAATAAGAAACTTTCATTGATGACTAGTATGCCCAATAGTCAAATTGTTGATGGAAATAAGAATCCTAAAGGCTCTTTTTTCTGCGAATGGCCTGGTGTTGAAATTAGAAATCTTCTAGTGAAGTTCATTCAGCCAAAAATCCATGTTAAGCTAATTTAATTTTCCTTTTATACGCCAACGTTCCGCTTGTGGAGCAAATTACTTAACCTCTATTATATCCCAGAATAATTTTAGAATTTTAAAAAAATCGCTGTATATTTTTTTAGGTGTATGGCATTGATGCTGTTGTAGGCAAACTTTTCCGGTAAAACCTTACAATTTAGTCTTATAACCTTAAATCAGCGCCATCTGAAGGGGTCTTAAAGAGTTAAATGACGACTTAATTTAGACCAGTTTCAGATACAATCTTTTGAAACCAACTATTTTCCCTATAAACCCTATCCATTCAAGCCGCTGTAAAAACATACTGCAAATAGTTCTCTTGAAAATCTAGTGCAATGTTAATTCAACCTATTTTATTGTTAAAAATTTTAAATACTAACCAACAATTTTATATTATTTTCGAATTAAAAACATGCTTTAGTGACTTGTAAGCTATGGCGAGTTGTATCCTGTTGATGTGAATCTTTAAGGCTTTTTTTCTGCGAAAGTCTTGTATGGATCTTAAAGTTAAAAATACTCTAGAAAAGTTCGCAGGGCTAAGATATATAAAAGTATAAGTTTTTTTTTTTTTTTTTTGACCTATGATTTTTCATGTAATAAACATAAATTTCTCGCTGATAAGCATTAGTGTTACTTAAATTAAGAAAATTGTTTCATTTTTTTAATAATTTTTTCATGTATTTTTCCAACACATGAAAATTTGTTGAGACATGATCTTAGTCAATCTTGGTCGTGAGGAACATGTTAACAATGTTAAGAAAACAAGTGTGTTAACATTTCTTATCATTCCAAATTCTTATTGAGATTTTTAAGTCTTATTCAAACAATATAAACAAAATACAAATGTAATTAATCATTTCAATGCATTGTTAATATGGTAGAAAGTAAATGTTTAACACTTCAAAGTATAATATACATACATTTTATAATTAGAATATAATTTATTGACATTTGAATTTTTTTCGAATTAATATAAACTTAAATCTAGAAAATTATTTCCTGATTTGAACATTACAAATGTTTCCAAACATTTCCTACACCAGTCATGTTTGACTAAAACGCTTCAAACTGTACAATTTTTAACATTTTTAAATATTATTTTAAGATTTAAAAAACATTTTTTTTTTAATTTTCGGGACATTGACTTCTAAACTACCACTCTTCACAATAACTACTAAAATTCCTCCATTATCCCTTTCCGACCGGGATCGCACGATCGTGCGGGTAGTAAAGAGATTGTTCAAGCTCTTCAAAAATATCGATACCGTAGCAGCTGACGTGTACCATTCGTTATTTGTTTAAAAAATGACTTTGTTTTTAACCCATTAATGCCTGGCGTCCCTTTTTAGGGACACTTTTAAAAAAATTCGCAATTTTTAATGAATCAACTTTTCAATTAAAAAATTGCTCCATTGCATTCAATAGTGTACATTTCAGATGACCCTTGGGCATTGATGCTGTTTAAGGCAACTTTTCCGGTAAAACTCTTAACATTTTAATCTCATAACCTTAAATTAGCGCCACCTGAAAGGGTCTTAATGGGTTAAGGAGTTGCTAGCATTGATGCTGTTTGGCACGGTTTTTTTTCGATAATTTAGTCTCCAAATTTAGGGCAAATTAATTTCCAAATTTAGTCTCATAATTTTAAATCAGCGCCACCTGACCGCCGGTCGAAAAGGGTTAAACTGTTTATACTCTGTGTATACATTTTCCCTTTAATGCTCTGAAAATCGACAATGAATTGTATTGCACCATGTACTTAAATCGTTAAAACTATCTGCTTTAAGGACCTAGCCCTTAGAAGAATATTAAGCCACACAAAAATACAGTTTCATGTAAAAAAAATCAACTAAGCTAAAAGTAAATCATACACTTTCCCGTTTATGACGTTTGAATTAATATTTAAATATTCTATAATACTTCTAAGAGCTCCCCTTCAGGGACATGTCTTAATTGCGGAGGTTTCGATAGATGGCAGCATCTGTCACTTACGTGTGAGTTGTGTGTCTGTCTTACTTGACGAAGGTTTATAAGCAGGTCTCTGACCAAGCACACAAACCTGAAAATATATGTCTACCAGCCAACTTTTTAAATACAAAAAAAAAATCTTTATTGCTTTAACTATTTAGCATTAATTTCATTTTACGTTTTGTTCACATAAGCTATTATATTAGAGTTAATTTGTCTGTTCCTAAGAACTCATTTAGCGCCAAAGGAGCCAAAAAAAAAGGATATCCTTGAGCCACAATAAGTATCAGAATGAGTTGTACGCTGATAGATTAGGCTTTTTTTCCCGCCTTCATCAGTGATGGTTTCTTTGTTAGTTCATTCGGTCCTTATGATGTCCTTATTCTGGCAGAAGAAATTGCATGTATTGCATAGTACTCAGCGAAATGCACTTAGACATATTATGCAAAAATTATCTCAATTTTAATAGATTTTTAAAATTGTTTTCGCTTTAAACATTTAAGGGTTAGTATGAGTGTTTTTAGTGGGTATAAAGCTAAGTTTTAATAATATCATGAGTATAAAACTAATAATAATGTAAAACTACTTTATTGACGTGAATAGCTTCTATGCACAACAAAATTATGTTTTGCGTTAGAAGGGCTGAAAAGAATACTTTCCTCCATGAAGCCAAACACATCCTCGCATATAAAAAATGATGTTGACAAAATTAAGAATTACACAAAAGTATATGAAACAGTCAAAATCGGGATATTTAGACGACACTAATTAAACATTTTTTACACATTCCAATCATGTAAACGCTATATTACTTCTTACTTAGAGGGTAACAATATACGTTTAATATATACAGTGAGCCACAAAATTGAGTATACACCTCGTAAACTCTCAGACTTATTCGAATTACAAATTAAATATTGATTTAAAATGGATGATTTTTTTTATTTTAAATACTTTTTCCTCAGCCTTAACATCCTACAATAGCACAATTATGTAGTTAATTTATTTTTTACAAAAAAATAATTGATTCGAAGAAAAGACGGAAAAATTCGCCACAAAATTGAGTATACACGTCTTAAATTTGTGCATTTTACAGCCACCTTTTTTAGCTTGAAATTTTCTTTTAGATATTTCGGGACTAGATGCTACTTTTAACGCTTGCGCAGCACTTATACGCTTTTGATAGTATTTTTTTTTCTCATTAGAATTCATAAAATGAGCTCTTGTAAAGAAACTACGGAATCTGAATGTTTGCTGGTTGTAAAATGGTTAAAAGAAGGCAAATATCCTCGAGAAATTGCTTCCTTAATTGGTGTCACTCATAAGTGTGTCCAAAAAATACTACAGAAGTTTAAAAAACTGGATCTGCGGCCAATATTCCTGGAAGAGGACGCAAGCAAATGCTGAGTACTACAGCTAAGAGGAAGATCATTCGCTCAGTAAAAAAAGATCCGAACTTGAGTGCCTCTGAACTTTCTTTATCGATGTCCTATGTAATCGGGAAAAATATATATCAAGTGAAACAATTCGACGCACCCTTCACCAATATGGGTTTCACGGCCGTACACCAATACGAAAGCCACTCATCAATTATGTGAACAGGCAAAAGAGGGTGATTTTTGCTAAAGAACATCTTTTAAAGCCTATTTCTTTCTGGAACACTGTAATATTTTCCGATGAAAGTAAATTTAACCTTTACGGAAGCGATGGACGATTTAAAATATGGAGAGAAGCTTTGAAAGCACTGGATCCTATACTAACACCATTTAGACAGTCTAGTACGGAGGTGAATCTGTCCTCGTTTGGGGTTGTATGTCGACTGGAAGAGTTGGAGATCTTGTTTTTATTGATGGCATAATGGACAAAGATGTATATTTGGGGATTTTAAAGGATAACTTGAAAAAAAGTGTTAGTTAGTTGGCTCTTGGGTCGAACTTCATATTCCAGCAGGACAATGACCCCAAGCACACAGCGAAGATTGTACAGTTGTACCTGTTGTACCATTGCAAAAAGCAATTACACACTCCAGCTCAGTCTCCAGGCCTAAACGTCATTAAAAATTTATGGTCGCAATTAGGGAAAGCTGTACATGAACATGAAATCAAGAGCAATGAAGATCTCAAGAAGGTTCTGAGAAGAATGGGCTAAAATTTCTGTTGAAACCACTAAAACAATAGTGGAATCTATGCCCAGAAGATTACAAGCTTTAATCCAATCAAAAGGTTATGCAACAAAATATTAATCTGTAGTTTAAATGGATATAACTAAGGGTGTATACTTAATTTTGTGGCGTTGTTTTTCCTCTCGTCTCGGATCTTACATTTTTTGGTGGGGAAAATAAACAAATTTAACAATTTTGTTAGTATAATACGGTAAAGCATAGACTAAAGTATATTAGGTAAAAATTTAAATAACTTTAAAGCAATACGTCTTCTGTAATTGCAAAAAGTCTGTAAGTTCCTATGGTGTATACTCTTACTATATATATATATATATATGTTAACAATTAATGCTTATAAAGTTAAGCAGCAGACTATTGCATACTTTTGAAGCACAGTAAAAATGTGCTTACAAAAAGTATCTTTTTCATATCACGGAATAAAAAAATATTCATATGATATTAAAAGATTTTTTTAAAAGATAATAATTGCGATATGAAGACTTGTTCGAAAAATTGAATAAAATCTAATTAGTAATACTAAATTTAAAGTTGTAAAATCGTTAGATAATTGGTGACTGGTTGATTTCAAACATTATTTTAAATTCATTATTAAAAACATTATTAAAATTTAAAAAGAAATTAATGATACTAAGTTGGACTTACATTCCTTACGCTGAATACTGATACCATAAGTAGACAAAAATAAAACCAAGCAAATTAAAATGTTTGTAGAGTGAATTAATGTTTTTGAGGTATAAAATCTTACAAAGAGCGAAATTTTTCAAAGGGCGTCATCATGACAATTTAATTTTAACCAGTTTCAGATACATTTTTTTTGAAGACAACCTATTTCCTCTTAAATCCTATCTATTCAAGCCGCTATAAAAACACACAGCAAACAGAAATCTTACAGATATAGTGCGACGTTAATTCGGCCTAACTAAGTTTTTATATATTTACCATTATTTTTATATTATTTCCGAATAGAAACTGTGGCTGAAATGAACTGTATTCTACTGAGTTCATACACGGTCTCTGAGTCATTAAAGGCTTTTTCTCTGCAAAAGGCCTGGTATTTAAATTGAATATAGAAATGTTCTTGTGAAGTTTGTTTAGCCAAGAGCCCATTTGAAGTTAAGGTAATTAAATGACTAGTTTAATTAGGCCAGTATCAGATACAATCTTTTGAAACCAACTGTTTCTCCTAAATTCCTATCCATTCAAAGGGCTGAGGAGCCCAGTCGGTTAAGCACTCGCTTAGCATGCGGAAGGTCCCAGGTTCGTGCCCGGGCATAGCCAAAATAGCTGCCGAACTATAAACGGCCCGTGCAGCCAAAAATGTCCGACGAATAATACCCCGTGTAAGGGAGTGCACGTTAAATATCCTTCAAAGTCCTAACGCGCTGCGTACGATGTCGCCCTTAACGGTTGCGTTGGGTGCCTATTCAGGTGCTGGCTCGTCACCTGACTGTGGTTCTAAAATACGACGCCCGTCGCCAATAGCCCTTGTGTAGTTCTAGTGAGACGATAATTCAAATCTAACCTAATCTATCCATTCAAGAAGCTGTGAAAATATACTACAAATAGTTATCTTGAAGATCTAGTGCGATGTTAATTCAATCTAAATTATTGTTAAAAATTTGTACATACTTAAGAACAATTTTATATTATTTTCGAATTATAAACGTGCAATAATGACTAGTTAGCTATGATACATTTTATAATTAAAATGTAATGTATTCACATTTTAATTCTTGTTGAGTTAATTTAAACTGGTATTTGTCCGGAAACTATGCCGACTTGAACAATGCAAAAGTGTTTAAACATTCCCAAACGAGTCTTGTGTGACTAAAACTCTTCAAAGTGTGCAAATTTAACATTTTTAATTATTATTTTAAGATTTAAAAAAAATTGAGGACATTGACTTCTAAACTACTACTCTTCACATTAACTACTAAAAGTATGTGTTTTCTCCTCCGTTATACTGTTTATACTCTGTATATACTTTTTCCCTTTAATACTCTGAAAATCGACAATAAATTGTATTGTACCGTGTACTTTACTTAAATCGTTTAAACGATCTGCTTGAAGGACCTATCCCTTAGAAGAATATCAAGCCACACAAAAATACAGTTTCATGCAAAAAAAATCAACTAAGCTAAAACAAATCATCCACTTTCCGTTTTATGACGTTTGAATTAATTTTTTTAATATTATATAATACTTCTAAGAGCTCCCCTTCAGGGACATGTCTCAATGAGGAACTTGCATGCATTTTTTTTTATTCTTTTAAAATATTCTCCATGCGATTCTAAGAACATCGACATAAATTTTACCTCAATCAGACCATTAGTTTATTTTTAATTAATTTTCAAAGTTTGCGTTTAGTCCCGCCCATTGAAAACGCTGCCTCTGGCCTTCCCTCCCCGCGTGACGACACACGACGCAACGGGGAAAGCCATAGATAGGCGCCCGCTATGTTTTACGAATGTCACTCTTCGTAATGTTTTTTTTTTATCGCGTAGAACCCATTAAAGTTATTTAAATTCTGGGAAATATTAGTGAATACGAATGCTGTATAGTACCTTTTTATAATAGTAACACTCAAAACCCGTTAGAAAAGCTGCTTTTTTTTAATGTCCCTTGAGTTGTAAAAAATTTGTATATTGATACATAGTTAGATTCAAGAACGTTTGAATTTGAAGCAAATAGCTATTCTTATTAGTAACAGGCTTATGTTATAAAATACATTTCTATGGAATTATATTATGTAACGATGTATTTGTACTTATATATTAAACTATGTAATTTTAAATGTATATTAAAATTAAATTTAATTGATTGAAATATTAGCATTTAAGATTGGGAAATATTTTTTATTATTACAGGGATTCGACAAAACATTGTATACACAATGCAATTTTTAAATTAAAAAACATAATTCTTTACTAAGATTTAAGTAAAATGCTTTTAACGACTTGTAACGCGTGTTACGACAAACATGTTCGAGAAAATATATTGTATCTTATGTAATTATGTGGTACGCAGAATTCACGTTTTTTGCTATATTCCCGTACAAGTTCATCCAATGCCTGTGACTATGAAAAATATTTCCCATTCTTAAATGCAGTTATTTCCATCAATTAAATTTAGTTTAAATTTGTATTTTAATTTCATTGAATCATTTTAGTTTGTAACATAAGCATGTTACATGTTACAATTAAGAACAAAAATATCTGCTCCCTTTTCGAACGTTGTTGAACCTAACTATCAACAAGTATTTTTTTTACATCTCTTGGAAAATTACAACAAGTTGGTTTGTAACAGTACAGTAACTATCACCTGACACCGCCTTCACACACGAACTATAATTTTTTTTAAACAAATTTAATTGAATTAAAAATGGCCAGATAATTTATCCAACTCCCACTGTCTCTAAAACATTTTTTTTAATACAGTATACATAATAATAATATCTAGCCTCCGTGGACCTTTAACAGTGCCAGTTAACCTGGAATTATCTCTTCTTTTTTTAAAAATATGCATTAGTATTTTTTCTTGCAAATTTTAAATATAATTTTAACTGGAATTTTTTTAATATTTGGTTTAATTTCATTATTTATTTAATTCATTTAGTTTCTGGAAAAAAAAGTGATTTAAATTATCTAATAAGTTAAATGATCAATAAAAACATTCTGATGTAATTGATTCTTTTCCCTATTTATTGCACTTAATTTTTTTTAAATAAAACATTAACTGTTTATTAAATAAAGCAAACATTAGTAATGTAAAAGAAAAACTAACTAATGTTCATAATTAGTAATAATAAATTAGCAGCAAAAACTATTTACATTTAAAGTTATATATATTTTTTTTAATTAAAAACATATTTAATTAAAAATGATTTTAGTTAAAATAATATAAATTAAAAATATACGAATATAATTTACGACAACAGCTTTTTTAGTTGTGCCCCAGGTGAAGGAAGAACATATAGCATTTTTAAAAGCTTCCACTTTTAACGTTATATACTGTGAGAGCTGAAATAATTTTTTTGGTGTAATTTTTTCATGATACTATTAAAACAAGGTATTATGCAACATTCGTATGCACTAATATTTTCCAGAATTTACTTAACTTCAATGTGTTCGACGCGATAAAAAAAACATTACGAGGAGGGACATTCGGAAAACAAAGCGGCCGCCTATCTCTGGCTTTCCCAGTTGTGCCGTGTGTCGTCACGCGGGGAGGGAAGGCCAGAGGCAGCGTTTTCAAGGGGCGGGGTTTAGCGCAAACTTTGAAAATTAATTAAAAATAAACTAATGGTCGGATTGAGGTAACATTTATGTCGATGTTCTTAGAATCGCATGGAGTATCATTCACAAATGGTATTTCGCTGTTTCCCGACCCATGCAAGTTCCCCATTGCGGAGGTTTTGATAGTTGGCAGCATCTGTCCTTTGTGTGTGTCTTCTCGACGAAGGTTTATAAGCGGGTCTCTGACCAAGCCCACAAACCTGTAAATATATGTCTACAAACCAACTTTCAAGATACAAAAAAATTATCCTTTATTGTTTTAACAATTAAGCATTAATATAATTTCACGTTTTGATCACATAAGCTATTATATTAGAGTTAATTTGTACAAACATAAAAACTGATTTAGCCCCTTAAGAGCCAAGAAAGGATATCATTGAGCCAAAAGTATCGGAATGAGTTGTACGCTGATAGATTAGGCTTTTTTTCCCGCCTTCATCGGTGGCGGTTTTCTTTGTTAGTTCATTCGGTCCTTATGATGTCCTTATTCTTACAGAAGAAATTGCATGCATTGCATAGTACTCAGCGAAATGGACTCAGACATATTATGCACAAATTATCATTATTTCAATAGATATTTTCAAATGTTTTAGCTTTAAACATTTAAGGGTTGGTATGAGTTTTTTTTAGTGGGTACAAAGCTTAGTTTTAATAATATATTGAGTAAAACTAAATAATTATGTAAAACTATTTTAGTGGCGTAAATACCTTCTATGCATAACAAAATTATGTATTTCGTTGGAAGGGGTGAAAAGAATACTTTCCCCCATGAATCCAAACACATCTTTGCATATAAAAAAAGATGTTGAAAAAATTAAGAATTAAACCAAAGTATATGAAACCGTCAAAATCAGGATATTTAGAAGGCAGTAATTAAACATTTACTACAAATTCCCGTCATGTAAATGGTATACTACTTATTACTCAGTCTTTAGTTATGTACTGAATGAGTTAAGGGGGTCTGGAACCTCAAAATCGGTGAAAAAGTAAAAAAAAAAATTGTTGGCTTAAAATACTATTGGGCATTTCCACGCGTGACTGACACTACATCAGAACGATTTAACCAACTTCGTTTGCATATTTCATAATTATTTTTTTATTTGTGAAAAAAAATATTGTATGTCAGTATACCCCTGAGCATATAGTATTTTTAGCAATCATTAAATTTTTTTAAAATTTAATATTTAACTAAAAAATAATAAAAATGTCCTGATGTGACTGACACTACACGAAAGTTCGTAGATTTTTGGCTATCAGAAAAATTCTAATTTCTTCTGATTGCGCAGTAAATCAGCATTCTACCACTGCTTATTTTAAGTATAAGGCTTCAGGCTAAATATATTAATTGCAAAAAAGTATTAAAATACCATAGGAAATAAGTTATTAACGATTTTGTGCGTGACTGACACTACATTCATTTCGTGAATGACACTACATTGTGAATTGTATCACAGATATGGAATTTTAAGCAATAATAACACAACATATGTAAATAATTTTGTAAAAAGGAGTGTTAAAAATTGCATAAATAGTAAAATTATGGTTAGAAAAAGTTACACAATGTCCTCTAAAGTAGGTTTCTGGTAATTTCTTGAACTCTAATTTTTCTTCAAAATGCAGTAAATCATCATTTTACCAGTGCTTATTTTAATTATAAGGTTTAAAGCTAAATCATTTAATTGCAAAAAAGTATTGAAATATCATAGGAAATAATTTATTAACACTTTTGTGCGTGACTTACACTACATTCAACTTGCGGCACACTTCATCATGTGAATTGTAACACAGAAATGGAAAATTTAGGCAATAATAACATAACATATGTAAATAGTTTTGAATATAGTAAGTTAAAAATTGCGTACATAGTAAAAAATATAGTTAGACAAAGTTACACAACGTCCCCTCAAGTTGATTTCTGGTAGTTTCTTACTTCTTTCTTCAATAGCATTTTCTGAAAAACCTTCCCTCTCAGGCCACGCAAAAAGACCCCCGACCATTGCAGATGTTTCAGTTTTATTGAATAAGCAACTTTACTTAACATTTGCTCACAAAATATTTAACGATAATTTAACTACAAAAGGAAATAAAGCTCTTTTTCCAGCATCACGTTCATTTTCAAAATTTTGTTGAGAGGTATTTCTTTTTACAAAATTTAAATTTTTTTTTAATTAACCGTGTAGTATTTTTAGGGATTTAATGAAACATTGGCAGTTGTTTTAAGTAGGCATTTGTTTAATTTTAAAAAACGAAGCAATTTTTGTGTGTCTAGGAATTGGAAGGTTTAACTTCCTTCAATGGGCATATATAATTTAATCTACCTATTTTGCCCTTTACACAGTTGTCAGAAATGTATAATAGTTATATGTTTGGGCAGATTTCTTAAGCAAAGTGAAAAAATCTTTAGCAAAATGTGGGTCAAATTTCTTAGAAAGTGTGACTTCCTTTATCCCCTCCTCACTGTATCACGAAGTCCATCAATTGGTCCTTCACCATGTTTGAATTCAAAGATGACCATGACTTTTGGAAGAGAATTACTAGACAAGGTTGTCAAACGGTTGGAGGATTGCAATAGAGGTGTATTACCTTTAATTGAAGTGTTGTCCGTAAAATGGTTTTTGCTTTCATTTTCTTTAAATTTTTAAAATTTATACCGTCTTAAAAACACCCCCTTTGCTATTTTTTTTCTTTTAGCTGTTGATATAGCCATCTTAAATCAAAATTATCAAAATATAAGAAATCTACAAGTATTTAGCTAATCTAAAACATCTAGATCAAAAAGAAGTTGTGACTAGCACTACATCGTGACTGACACTACAAATCTAAAATGTGTTATAAATAGAGAAAATGTTTTTTATTTTAAAATTAAAACGGTTGGAATTACACAGAGGTTACTATAGTAAGAAAATATCGTAAAAATTTCGAAGTAAAGCCTTATTTTAAAAAGTTATGGGAACTTTTATATCTTTTCGTGACTGACACTACATTCAAAAAGGAGATTTTTATATTCCTAATTGAATATCTTTTAGTTATAAATGCCAATTAGTAATGTGGTTTTAACATAGTTCTGATAGTGTATTTTAATAATTTTACCAAAAAATCTGATAAAATGTATTTCTTATCTGAAAATTCAAGGATTCAAAATGATGCAAAAACACGAGATCATGTTTTCGAAACAAAGCGGCCATTTTGAAGCCGCTGTGTTGCCAAAGACGAAACAACAATAGTTGATGATACAAAAAAAAATAAAATTCAAACCTTTCTAAAGCAAATATAAAAGATACAATTGTGGGGAAAATTATTTTTTTTTTGCAGTCCTGGTCTCTTCTGCCGTGGAATTACCCTATTACAACCTTTATTAATAATGTCACAAAGTATCAAGATGATTGTAAACATAATTTTGACATTAAAAGCCATTTTATTTAACCCTTTCCTTACTGAAACGGACCAGAACGGCCAAACGACTAAGGATTCGATAATGTTATTCCAATCAAATATTACGAGGAAGCAAAAATCCCTCGTAAGGAAATGGATTAACAATAAAAACTTTAAATTGGTTTTTCTCAGTTTTACAATTTTTGAATCATGTGAATGTTTGGGGGCACATAACTAAATATGTTATTCATTTAAATTCTTGATTTTTTTTAGTGTAATTCACAAGGTATATTTAAGCATTTTAACACAGGAAATAGTCTGTAAGTTTTATACTTTTTTCTAAAAAAAAATATTTTAGGTTAAAAATATTGACATTTTTCAAAGATATTTTTAAAAATTCATATTTCATCTAGTTTTTGGTTTTTCAAAATAATCTTGCGTTAAAATACTTAAAAATGTATGTAGATGAAACTGTGAAAATTTGAAATAGATATATTTATTAGTTAATTCTTGAGATGCCCCCAAAGTTGGACAATTTAACATGGGCTTCTAAGGAGGTGCCAGATCCCCTTAAAGGTAATGGACTACAGAGCTTCAATTTTCTTCGCCTTTGTCTGTAACGTTCTTCCCGGTTGAAAACCATTTTCTTTTTTTTTTATTTGTTTTCACTTTTACAATAAGGCAGGAATACATGATGAAATTCGTCTGCCATATAATTCGATAACAAAATTGGTAATAAATCAATTTAACTTACACCCCGAAAAATCTTCTAACCTTATAAAGACATGAATTCGCATTTCGAATCAAATAAACAATGCAATACTCATTCCTAAACACGCAGAATATCTCATAGTCAAATACTGAATGAGTATGTAGCTGGTAGACTGCAGCTATCTTTCCTACTCCACCTTCATCTGCAACTTTGTTCTCGGAACACTCTCTTCTTTTTCTTCATCCGATTCGTTTTCACGTTTACAGTAATCTGGAAACACACAAGTTAATGAATAAATCTCATTCATTCATTATGTATGCTTAACACACTTTTATTTACAAAAATAATTTTAATTAGTCTTTAACCATACTAAGGCGAAAATAATTAATCATCCATGCGCAATCAGAATCAAATAAACCCTACAATATTCATTCCTAAACGCACATAATGTCCCTAAGTCAAGTGCTAAATGAGTCTGAAGCTGATAGACTGCAACACGCTTTGAGCAACGTTGTTCTCGGAACGCTCTTTTCTTTTCCTTTATCCGATTTGTTTTCCCGTTAATGGTAAGGTGAGAACACACGAGTTAATTAATAAATCACTTGTTCATCACATATGTGTAACAAAATTGATGGTAAAGAAATTTTAATTACGAAAAAAATTAAATTAGTGTTTAACCATACTTAGGAAAAATAAATAACATCCATGCAAAATACGAGTAAAATAAAACCTACTATACTCATTCCTAAACACGCAAAATATCCGTAAGTCAAGTACTGAATGAGCGTGAAACAAGTAGACTGCAACATAACTTTTTTCTTCGCCTGCATCTGCAAAGCTGTTCTTGGTTAAGCACTCTCTTATTTGTCTTCATACTTTTGCTTTCCCATTGACAGTAAAGTAAAAACACACAATATAAGTGATAAATTAAATTTGTCCATCACAGATTTGTATAACGAAATTGATGCAAAATAAATCTAAATTACACGCACACACAAATGTTCAATTAGTCTTCTAACCATATTAAGGCATCAATGCACATTCCGAATCCAATAAACCCTACAATACTCATTCCTAAACACACAGAATATCCGTAAGTCAAGTACTGAATGAGTGTGAAGCTGATAGACTGCAGCTTTCCTTTTTCTTCGCCTTCATCTGCAACGTTGTTCTCGGTTAAACACTCTCTTCTTTTTCTTCATCTGATTTGTTTTCCCTTTTCCAGTGAGGTGGAGAAAGTTCACTCAGCCCCTAACATGTCCTTATCCAGACAGAGGAATGGCGTAGTGATTTATTCTCTATCTCTTTTTTTTTTATTCTCTTTTAGTTGTATTATTCTTTTCTATGGCCTCGTCGACAATTGAACGGGGGAATAATATAATCGCATTTGTCCTGTCGAATACCACGGTATGTACATGCGATTCTTTTTATGAGGTTGCGGGCTATTATGTGTTCTCGGGTACTTGCGGTTATAAATCGTAGTAGGATTAGCTTGTGCTTTGATTTTAAGATAAAGGCAGCAGGGGATGAATTTTTGACTACAATATTTGTTATGTCTAGGTTTTACGCACAATAGAATTTTTTATGTGGTTTTGTTATTTGACTAAAATTGTATACCAATTTTAGGAATTAATATATGAGAAATCAGTTATTTATTTTATACCATTTACTTTTGTAAAAATAATTCACAATACGAGAAAAAGAAAAATATTGAAAAGTAGCATATGGGTGCATGATAATTCTATAAGTGAATAGTTTTTGTTCCTTGCGTTTAAATATGCTATATTATAGTAACTTAGTGACTTTTTGGCGATAATTTATTCTCTAATGCACCTCTTTAATTTTACAATGTATTTTCAAGGAAATAGCTGTAAATACTAAAATTCAAGATAAATTTAAATATTCAAAATGTCATTTCTCTCCTATTTTCCCACACCATGCCACTGATCATATGAAACCTTTTTAACCTTTTATACGCCAACGTTCCACTTGTTGAACATACTATTTAACCTTCTTTATAGCCCGGAATAATTTTAGATGTGAAAAATTAAATTGCACGAAAAACGAATTTAAAAAAAATCGTTGTAATTTTTTTTTAGGAGTATGGCATTGATGCTGTTTAAGGCAATTTTTCCGGTAAAACTCTTAACATTTCAGTCTCATAACCTTCAATCAGCGACATCTGAAAGGGCCTTACAGGGTTAACTGAAATATTTTTATACTAATATTACCACTTAAACTAAAACTTTATTAATTAATTTAAAAATAAACAATCTTATTTGAAAAAATTAAAGAATATTTTATTTTTATGATGAGTCAGAAAACATGTCCCCTAGTTTTTGATAACTACTGCCAACTGATATTAAACTTATTTGGTGACCAGTTCCTATTTTAATTTGATTTATTGTAGTTTTTGATTTTGCCACAGGTAAAATACTTTTGGATCGTGGTCTTTCTTCATGCTTATATCCAAAATTGGAAATACTAGTCGCAATTATTCTTAAAAATAAGCTGTTATTGAAAACAAAAAAAAATAACATTTTTAAGTATCTCTTTCCGACCGCCTATAGGTGGCGCTGATTTAAGTTTGTGGCACTAAGTTTTAGAGTTTCATCGAAAAAAATGCCTTAATCAGCATCAATGCCAACAACTCCTTAAAAACAAAGTCATTTTTTATACAAATAAAGAATGGTACAAGTAATCTGCTTCGGTATCGATATTTTTGAAAAGCTTGAACATTATCTCCTTTACCCGAACTATCGTGATATCGCAGTCGGAGTGGCTATTTGACACTTTTTTTTTGACGTTTTATAATTCATATATTCTAAAAACTTCTAATTGATATATATTATGTATAATTCAATGGCCGCTCAATGGCATTTCTCATAAATGTACTTTTTCTTACATAAAAATATTTTTACTATTTTTAAGGGGGAATGAAAACTGAATCGTCTAAGTCTTTTAACAATATTAATCTGATGGGGAAAATATTTCTTAACCAAATTTCTTCCTCACTATTGAATATATTTAATAATGTTATTGTGGTTGATAAATGTAGTTGACTTAAATGTATCTCTAATTACCATTTTTAACCCTCGAATGCATGAATTTTTATTTTCATCCAAAAAATTTATATATATGTATCTTTAATACTCACACATTATGCGAAAAATACTAAAAAAATTTAACTGCATTAGAATTTAAATAATTTCAATTTTTATTTTTCAATTTTCAATTTTTAAAAAAAATTCTGTGTGACAAAAACCAACTGCAAAATTCCAATTTTGATAATAATGACTAGAAAACTACTAAAAATATTTCAAAATAACCCTTTTTAACTATGATTAATTTTCAAAACAATTTATTAGTATTTAGTACTAATATTATTATTCTTTGCATACTGCCAAAAACGTAATTTCACAAAAGTTAATAACCTCACTCTTTAATTTTGAATACACTTTTACTACTGCCATCTATGAGGATTATTAGCAACTAAAATTTTAAAATGAAATGTAATAGATGAAAAAACACATATTTGTCTTGGAGGAGTTTTAATTGAATAGAATAAAGTGGGTTATGTTACTTGTTACCAAACGGTAACAGTATGCATTAGAGGG
Source organism: Hylyphantes graminicola (assembly GCA_023701765.1). Lineage (NCBI taxonomy): Eukaryota > Metazoa > Arthropoda > Arachnida > Araneae > Linyphiidae > Hylyphantes > Hylyphantes graminicola. The sequence goes on along the minus strand of CM043122.1, from coordinate 39,592,732 downwards.
TTAAAATTTGTTTATTTTATTATGAAGCTATAGATTGAAAAGGGAGGAAAATAGAAAATACGTCACAGCAAAATAATGCAAAAGGTACTGGCAAATGCCAGAAAACAAAATTGTGTGCACCGCCTTCAAAGAGTAAAGTATAAATCCAATTAATGAGATTGTAACAGTCACGTTTAACATCTGTGTTTACAATTACAGTTTATTAAGTTATTATTTGTCAACAATTACTGTATATATTTGTCAACAATTATTGTTTATTAATTAACTAGAGGACTGTTGCATAATTTTGAAGCACAGTAAAAAAAGTGCTTACATTTTTTTTTTTTTTTTCAAATCACAAAATTATAAAACGAATCATATAATTATAAAAGATTATTTAAAAAGGTAACTATTGCGATATGGAGACTTTTTTGGAAAATCACATAAAATCTATTTAGTAATACTAAATTTAAAGTTGTAAAATCGTTAGATAATTGGTATTTTATTAACTTCAAACATTGTTGTGAAAGAAGTTATTGATTGCAAGTTAGACTTACATTCCCTACTCCAAATAATAATACCATAAGTAGACAAAAAATAAAACCAAGCAAATAAAAAAAAGGTAATAAGTGAATTAATGTTTTTTGAGGTATAAAATTTTACAATCAAGGAACGAAATTTTCAAAGGGCGTCATCATGACAGTTCGCTTTTAACCAGTTTCATATACACTCTTAAAACAAAAGAGTGAAAACCACTCCAGTTGGAGAAGTGCATTTTCGACACCGTAAAGGCATGCTTATTTACTCAGACTGAGTTAAAATAACTCGTTTGGAGTGATCCTGTCGGAGGTTTAACACACAAAGGATCCCCTCCAAAAGGGAAATTGCATTTTCCAGTCTGGAGGAGTGAAATCCACTAAGACTGAGTTAAATTAGGAGTGTTTGTTTTAAGAGTGTACACTCTTGAAATAAAAACTCCTAATTTAACTCAGTCTGAGTGGATTTCACTCCTCCAGACCGGAAAATGCACTTCTTTTGGAGTGGATCCTTTGTGTGTTAAATCTCCGACAGGATCACTCCAAACGAGTGATTTTAACTCAGTCTGAGTAAATATGCATGCCTTTATGGTGTCGAAAATGCACTTCTCCAACTGGAGTTGATTTCACTCTTTTGTTTTAAGAGTGTACATTTTTTTTTAAAACCAACCTGTTCCCCCGTAAATCCTATCTATTCAGGGGCCGGGGAGTCAAGTTTAGAATGCATAGGAAAGGTCCCAGATTCTAGTCCGGGCATCGCCAAAATAACTAACGACCTATATACGGTTTGTGCATCCAAATAGCCCGATAAATTATACCCTGTGTAGAGAGAGTGCACGTTAAATAAGTTATAAAGGCTGTAAAAACACACTGCAGACAGTAGCCTTGCAGATCTAGTGCGACGTTAATTCAGCCTAGCTAAACGTTAAGTTTTTATATATTTACCAATAATTTTATATTATTTCTGAATAGAAAACTGACTTTAATGACTAGTACGATTACTCTTTGCGTAGTCATGAAGATATTTTTAAAGGCTTTCTTCTGTGAAAGGCCTGGTACTTAAATTGAATTTTGAAATAGTCTAGTAACGGTTCATTTAGTTAAGTACCCCTTTGAAGCCAATTTAATTAAATGACGATTTAATTTAGCCCTATTTCATATACAATCTTTTGAAACCAACTCTTTCCTCTTTTTAAATCCTATCCATTCAAGCCGCTGTTAAAACTTACTGCAAATAGTCCTCTTGAAGTTCTAGTGCGACGTTTTTTCAACCTCCCTTATTGTTAATTTTTTTATATATATTTACCAAACATTTAATATTATTTTCGAATTAAAAACACGCATTAATGACTAGTAAGCTAGGGTAAATTACAAAGAACACATAATTAATGTTTATAGGATGAAAATTCAATGTGGTAGACTTGTTAGCGTAAACCTCTTTTTTAGTAGAAAAACACCGCGTTTAAAATAAATAAATTATATTTAAATAAAAAATGCCTAAATAGTATTATTCATTTTATTTGAAATCACTATGCCAAATTTGGAAAAGTTTAAAGTAATAGTAAAAATTTTTGAATTTTGGGGAATTTTGGGTATTTGCCTACCTTAAAGGCTTTTTCTGCGAAAGGCCTGGAATATATCTTATATTTAGAAACACTCTAGAAAAGTTCGTGAGGTTAAATATAAAATGGTTATTTTTTTAAGTTTGCATGACAACAGAAGTCAAGTTTCCAAATCGAAGTCTTCTAACAATATTAGTGTAAAGGGAAACATAATTGTTTTATACAAATTACATCCTCTATATTGAATATTTTTGCAAGCGTTATGTGTTTATAATAAATGCAGCTGACTTAAATGTGTCTATATCTACCATTATTGAAATGGTTTCTATTATTTTATTATGAAATTATATATTGAAAAGGAGAAAAAAAAACAATTTACCGAAAAATATATAAAAATGCCAGTAAGCAAAAAAAAAAAAGTGTGCACTCCCTTCAAAGAGTAAAATATAAATCCAAGTTATCAATATTAACGTTGTAGTACATACTGTTGTCGTATGGCAACAAATAACAAAACCCACTTTATTCTTTTAAAGTAGATCTTGACAAATCTTTGTTTTTTTCATCTAATACATTCCATTCTGAAGTTTTAGTTGCTAATGGCCCTCATAGAAGACATTGATGCTGTTTAAGGCATTTTTCGATATAACTCTAAAATTTAGTCTCATAAACTTAAATTAGCGCCATCTGATGGCAAGTCTTAAATGGTTGATAAGGAAGCAACAGTCTACTTTTGATACATGTGTTAACAATCATGTTTATTAAGATATCAAACATACTATTGCATAATTTGGAAGCAAAGAAAAAAACGCGTTTACAAAAAAAATATCGTTTAAAATCACATAATTAGAAATAAATCATTTGATATGGTATTAAAATATTATTTGCAATGATAATTATTGCGATAAGAATACGTATAAGAAAAAATGCGTAAAAAATCTAATTGGTAATTAATTTAAATTTCTTAGATCGTTAGAGAATTGGTAATTTATTAAATTCAAACATTGATCTGAAAGAAATTAAAGATTGTAAGTTTGACATACAAACCCTACTCCAAATAATAAGACCGTTATTAGACAAAACAAGTTGGGTTTTTTTGTTACAGAAACTGTCACTAAAACCGCTTCCACACCGTATTTATACTCGCAGGAAACACACTTATTAAACACCTCAGAAAGAAATTCGCCTAACAGAGACTTCTAATTTAGAATTGTAAACGCCAAAATTAACTATTTTCATTAATACTTTGTCAAATTAAAAATTACTCATTATCGTTTGCTAAATTTGTTTGGAATTCGTGGAATAATGATGCAAATTTTTAATAAATATATTCTTTTAGTCGCCGGAATTTAATTTACAGTTCAAAAATATATAATTAGTAAAAATGATGCTTTAAAAATAAAAGAGAAACTTTGCATATATTTTATGCAAAATTAGAATTCTTTATACATCTTTCTTCATGCATATTTAATGAACCATCAAAAGAAGTCTATTGTGATATTTCAACAATCCAAACCGAATTATATCACATAAATAAATTTTCTTTCAAAGGTTTTATTTTTATTTTAAATAAAGTTTCTCGTACGTTTGACGAAATGGCAACAGTGAAAATATTGAGTGAAAATGGAATTTGCATGTTATTTCAAAGTAGATTAAATTTTTAGTTATTTAAATTTTAAACATACTTCTAAATTAAATTTTTTAATGTTGAATTTAATAATGAAATTTGGGATGTAACCTAGCCCAATTTTTTGCTTTAAAATGACGTATTCCAATTGTTTGTGCGACTTTTGGTTCGCTCATTGAATGAAAATGGAATTTGCATGTTATTTCAATGCTGATTAAAATTTTAGTTATTTAAATTTTAAATATACTTCTAATTTAAATTTTTTAATGAAATTTGGGATGTAACCTAGCCCGATTTTTTGCTTTACAATGACGTATCCCAATTGTTTGTGCGACTTTTGGTTCCTTCTGTGAAAGTGGGTGACGGACAGACGGACGGACTGAACGATTATAAAACCTTCCACTTTTTACGTTATAAACGTAATGTGGAAGCTAAAATAAAAAAAAAGCTTCTCAAAAGTTGATTTTACATTTTATTTGGAATACAATCTTTCCATAAAAGAGCGCCATCGTGACAATTTAATTTTAAACAGTTTAAGATACAATATTTTAAAAGCAACAATTTTACCAGCAAATTCTATCTAGTTAAGCAGCTCTAAAAACACACTGCAAAGAGTCCTCTTGCAGATGTAATGCGCCGTTAATTCAACCTAACTTATTGCTACACATTTTTCATACTTACCAACAATTTTATACCATTTTCGAATAAAAAACACGCATTGATGAGTAATAAGCTATTCCGATCATAGGTCGAAAACGAAAAGGCTTTTTCTGCGAAAAGCCTGGTATATATCTTAAATTTAGAAATACTCTGGGCAAGTTAGTGGGTTTAAGATAGGCGAATATCCAAAATTATAAAAATTTTACTATTGCTTTAATCTTTTCCAAATTTGGCATAGTGATTTCAAATATAATGAACAATACTTTTGGGGCAATTTGTTTTTATTTAAATATAATTGATTTATTTTAAACGGTGTTTTTCAACTTAAAGAAGAGGTTTACGCTAACACTTCTAGCATAAAAAGTTGTACATTAATTTACCTGAAATTTTTTGCAGATGCTATTTCAATATATATATCTGTGCCATGAACCTATAACATCTGCTGTAAATATACAAGTTTATTTTAAATGTCCAAGTGTAAGTTAATCGAAAAAAATGTTTTTTTTGTGGTTAATTTGTAACATTTTTCTTAATAATTTCGTTTCTTGTAATTTGTAAGTAACTCTAGAGATTCATTGCGTGCATCAGTATAAAACGAAGAATCAACTCATAATTAATGTTTATAGGATGACAATTCTATGTGGTAGACTTGTTAGCGTAAGCCTCTTTTTGTAGTAGAAAAACGCCATTTGAAATAAATTATATTTAAATAAAAAAAGAGCCGAAATATAGTATTATTCATTATATTTGAAATCACCATGCCAATTTCGGAGAAGATTAAAGTAATAGTAAAAATTTTAGAAGTTTTGGGGAAGTTCGGGTACTCGCCTACCTTAAGTTATAAAAATTAATTGTTTTTTTTTTAAGTTTGAATGACTCAAGTTTCCAAATCGAAGTCTTCAAACACTATTAATGCAATGGGAAAAAATAACTGTTTTATCCGCATTATATCCTCGATAATTAATATTTTTTACAAGCGGTATGTGCCTATGATAAATGTTGCTGACTTAAATTAAGCACTACTACCACACTTTTTCGTTCAAGTGTACTACGCTAGCATCCTCGCTCGATGACATTACTCACGTTCCCTGTTTGAAACCATACCGTATATGACCGTTGGTAAATGAATTTTGAAAAATTAAATCGCCGTTCATCTGCTACAAAATCTGTGAAGTTCAAAGTCAACATAGCTTTAACATGCACTATAACTTAAAATGCATTTGGCTGGCAGCTGGTATAGACTTCAGCATTTGGATAAATTCAGAAGCCAAATTTCAATGAATGTAGTGATAGTAGTATATTTATGCCATTAGAAAAGAAGTTTCTTGTACTGTTTTACTTTTTGGAAACTGAAACAGGCAGTAGAGCTTCAAACCAAAACTGATAATGTGGTTTAAAACCAACTCAATCTCAAAACTCAACTTTAAAATCATCTCCCCAAAAATAAAATCAATTATGATTTTTTAAACAAATATATTTTTTTGAAATAAATTTAATTAAAAATTTATGCAGCGAAAACAACCATACATATTGGCCCATTTCCAGGCCGTTCGGAAGGTTACTACAAAATTGGTCTTACAAGCTAGATTGTTTGTTGAAGTTGCTGATTTTTCAAAAAAAAAAAAAGAGATTTCATGAGATTATCGGTTGCCGCATGTTTTAGTAAAGCAGAATTTTCAAATTCCAATTTTAAAATAAACTCTACCAACGCAAAGTATCTTCTATGAGACTAAATTCGAACACGTTTTAAAAAAAAGAGTTGCAATGTGGAAACAGCATAAAGTTAAGTTCGAAATAACAAAATCCCGTCGCCAACCGTACTCTTGCAGCTGTAGGTCGACGTTAACTCAACTTAACTAAACGTTTTAAGTTCTTTTTTATATACTTACCAACTATTTTATATTATATTCGAATTTAAAACATGCAATTTCGAGTGGGTGATACTAATACCATGCTTCCATCGAAACTTTAAAGGCTTTTTTTTTCTGCGAAAGGCCTGGCTTTTATTTTAAATGTCGAAATTCCCGGGGGAAGTTCTTGAAGACAAGAATCCTTTTGTAACTATATGCAAATCTCATTTAGCTAAATGATAGTTAAATTTGGTCCAGTTTCAGGCTCAATCTTGTGTAACCAATCCTTTCCACTATAAATCCTATCTATTCACACAGCGAGCAATCCTCCTTCAAATCTAGTGTGACGTTAATTCAACCTAACTATAAGTTACATTTTTTTTTAATATAATCTCACCAACTCAATCTCAATACTCAATATTGTCCTCAAAAATAAACAGAAACAACACTCTCAGAAATAACACTTTAATTTTTGACGATTCATGAATCCTCAAGCTTCATTTCGTTAATTTTGAGGGTTGTTTCGTCAAACTATCACGTGACTTGTGAGTAAACGCGAATCCTCACTTTTACGATCTTGATTTGACGATTCTGTATCGTGATTTTGAGGAAACTGAATCTCATTATTGTACTCACATGCCCAAAAAAGACGAAATACTTCTTAAGATTAGACGACATTAAAATCCTCATAAAAAGGACAATTCAAATTTAATCACTTTGAGGAAACGAAAACTCGAAGCATTTGCCAGTAAAGGAATCGTCAAAATTAAGGAAAATTTCGTCGTTTTTGAGCATTCATTTTTTAGAGTGAACATATTTGCATTTGTCCATATTTGCATTTGTCCCATCTCCAGGCCGTTCGGAAGTTCACTACAAAATTGATCTTAAAAACCAATCTATTTGTAGAAGTTGCTAATTTTTTTTTTTTTTTAAAGGAAGCTTTCACGAGATTACCGGTTGCCTCATTTTTTGAGTGAAGTGGATTTTCCGAATTCCTATTTTAACCTTTTATACGCCAACATTCCACTTGTGGAGCATATTATTTAACCTCCTTAATAGCCCGGAATAATTTTAGATGTGAAAAATTAAATTATACGAAAAGCGAATTTTAAAAATTCGTTGTACATTTTTTAGGAGTATGGCATTTATGCTGTTTAAAGCCCTTATCAGACGGTAGGAAAGTCGCTGGTCACTGGTCGAACAACTTTTGGTTCACTCAGCAAAACGTCACACACGAGAATGCCTACGTCATGCGTGACATCACAAACTTAAAAGCAGTATTATCGCGGTATTGGAGCAGGAGGTACAAGGAGGGAGCTCGGCCAGGACGTCACGACTGAACTTCGTTTTTGATTGGAGCAGCCGTTCGCTGAGCGAAAAAGTACTGGATTTTTTCACGTCGCCTCGAAAAAACTCAGGCAGCAAAAGCTGCTCGAAAAACTGGTTTTTGATCTAGCGTACGTACTTCACTGAACGAACGAGCTCTCGTGTGATATGGCCTTAACGCAACTTTTCCTGTAAAACTCTTAAGATTTTAGTCTCATAACCTTAAATTAGCTCCATCTGAAAGAGTTCTAAAGGGTTAAAATAAACTCGACCAACTCAAGTTTCCTCTATGGGACTAAACTCGAAGACGTTTAAGAAAGAGTTGCAAAGTTGAAACAGTATAAAAATTGGTAATATCCTAAATAACGGGTTTTTTTTTAATTTATCGACATGCCGGTTGATTCGAAGCAATGCCGAATTTATATTACTAACTTTATTTTATATCTCAATTCTACCACATCATCTAAACAAGTTGTTACGTTTTGACCTACTGCGTACCAAGTATCTAGCGCAATTCCTACATATCCTTTCAAGCACCTATTACTTGCATTTAAAGCTTCTTTTTCAACCTATAAAAAAAGCTTCTAGAACTCTTTATGGCAACTAAGGATAAGACATTCATATGTATGATAATTTAATACGCTCATCTGATAATAAAACCTTTATTGCGGGAAAGAATATGTTTCGGGCTTACCCATAAGTGATAGTTTCCGTCAGTTGAACGTATTTTATATTCAATTTATATTCGGCAGTACTCAGTAAAACGCAACGAGACCTATTATGCAAAAACATCGCCTATTTTTACCCGGCATTTACATAAAAATATAGATAAATAAAATTCGTATTCGATTTTAAATACTTTTGTGTGAGTATCATTTTCTGTTTAAATGAAATACAAGTAGAACGAAATATTGATTGATTTAAATATGAGTTTATTTAAATGATTTACAACGTTTTCATATATTAGATCTGGAATGCTAAAAATATGGGGAAATATTATATATGCTTGTGAAATTCAAACTCTTTTTATATTTTTTCAAACTTCATTTATATTTTATTACGTTTCTAATTTTAATTTTTTTTTCTTTCATCTGCAGCTTTTTCACCATAGAAAGTTATCCTAATAATTTCAAATTAAAAAAATGTTTACTTGTTATTTTTTTTATTTTAATATTACTAAAAAAGATGGCAAGTAAATTTTATAAGTTAAACATTTTAGTGTAACTGGAGTAACCTTCTACTATGGTAATTATGTGTTCAGACAATTATGCCGTTAAAGACGATTTTTTTTTAAATGTTTTTTAAATCGTATTTATTACGACAACTTTACATTGGAAAATAACTCCCGTCATTAGGTTGAAATGCGCAATTCTATATTTCTTAATATGGATTTAAAAATTTATGACTTTCAGATTAAAAGATATTATAAGCTATTACATTATGCATATTCCTTTAAACTAATTATTTAAGTGAGTTCGAACCAAATACATGCTATATTTTTAGCCTAAATAGTCTTTCTCCGATAATTCAAACACAGATGATCGTAACAAGTGAAAAAAAATAGGCAACCCCAATGTTTCAGAAATGAGTTCAGACTTGAAATATTCATTGCATCTGCTCGGTGATATTTTCTCTGTAAGTCTCAAAAGAATAGCTAAATGTGAAAAGGGTTTAAATCCATTGGATACTTCCCCACTACGCTACTCCCTTTGAACATTTTAGCAAAAGAGGAAGTGTATGCGGAAATCTCTTTACGAACATGAGTCCTTTTAAACTGCACCGACTCAAATGCAAAGCGAAAAAGCATGAATCATTCAGCAGCCAAATGCTTCGAAAGAGATTTCAGAAACTGCTTCTGACTCTAAAGATCCCAGTCTTCTTAATTAGTCGCTAATCTGCTGGTGTTTATGTTTCGAAAAGGATCACAACTAACTTGTTTGTGTTTGCGTGGGTTTTAACGTATCGCAGTAGAAGAAAAATAAGTGTAATAGAGTACTGGGTGTTAGTCGCTAATTATGATTAGCGTTAAAGAGATCTTTCACGTGAAAGTTGTGAGTTTGCGAATGAATATTGAATGGAAAAATTTCTAAAGTCGTTTAAGTTTCGTTCATTGATTATTTGGAGTTTGTCGTTACGAAGGTACTAGGTGTGAAATTTTAATGTATCTAGGTAGAATGGCTAAAGGGGTTAATATACTTTCAACTGCAAATGCGATCATATTTAAAAGAAAAATTTCACATGCCAATCACTGATAACAGTTTTAAATTTTCATGAAGTTAGTTGAAAGGGCATTTTTTTTCTATGTTTGTAAGTACATTGTCTTTTTCTTTGTCATTTATTTTTTAATTTCGAAACTTAGATACATATTTTATATTTCTACATCTAATTTATATATTTTTTTATTTTTATGGTACACTTTTTTCTGCATATAATGTAAAAAAAAAACACTTGTCAATTATCATTTTACAATATAATTAGCTTTATTTTATGGTAACAACTTATTGTGACGATTGCATGATATCCATAACATTTATACCATTGGTTTCGGTCTCTAATAAATTTCTGCATTTTTTAAAAGAGTATTATAATGGACTTTTTAAAGGGGGAGAAATAAAATGGAATTCTTCAGTATTCTGTATGATAAATATACTTCGCAAAGTTTCTCAAGGTCATATTAGCTTGTTTGATAAAACTCATGGTATAAAAACCATTTTTAATACTAAAAGCATATTTTATTTTTATCTGACACATATTTTCCTCTATAAATCCTATCTATTCAATCTGCTGTAAAAAAAACACTGTCAATTGTCATCTTGCAAATCCATTGCGACGTTAATTCAACTTAACTAAACGTTAAAAAATTCTACTTACCAACAATTTTATATTATGCATTTTCGAATTTAAAACATGCAATTTTAACAAGTATGTTAGTCAAACGATGTTAATTTGTTATTAATTATGAATTTAGAAATGCTCTATCAAAACTCATGGGGACAAAAATCCATATGCAGCTCTAAGAAAAGCTAAATACCAATCTTCAGTTAAGTCCGTTTTTAGATACAATCTTTTGAAACCATCTCTTTCCCCCATAATTCCTATCTATTCAAGTCGCCGTAAAAACACAGGTGAATTGGTGAAGCTGTTTTTTATTCATTGTCACAAAATGGAAGAGACCGCTTCCGCTCGTAATGAAGGCGAGTTTGTGAAAGAAAACCGCTTGAAGGTGGTTTCTGTAAAAGGAGCAGAAAGAAATGGGCAAAAATATAAAGTGAGAAGAACGTTTTTCGTAACACGGGATCGTCCTACTACAGCAACCCCAGAATAGAAGCTAAGAAAGAGTTTAAGTATCGATCAAAGTATTAGAGAAAAAGTTTGTCACTGGACAATACTTTTCAAAGTTGTTTCGTGTGTTAATTTGAATTAGTCGATGTTATTGGAGGCATTTAATAAGCCGGTTTCACTTAGGATAAAAGATAAATATTTTTTTAAATGTTGATAAAATTAAGATTTTTTTTAGATACTTACCAACAATTTTGTATTATTTTCGGATTGAGAACCTGCATTAATTACTAGTACTTGTTAGGCAAAGACAAAGTATCAATTCTTATAATCCTTTTAATGTGAAAGATCTAGTGAAACTCGAAGCATTACTGCATCTAATAATCATCATCCACGATATCTAATAATTTAAGTTGGTATGGATACTGAGGTATCAGTTAAACAAAAACAGGTAAGTTGCTTTGTGTATAACCAAAAATTAAGATTTTTTTGAAAATTTTCAACTTATTATATTTTTTTAAAACTCTATTCATACTACTTATCCCGTACCAACTTTTGTTGAATGTATTTGTTTCAACACAGGAAAAAAATCGGAGCTTTACATTACTTTACCTAAAAACCTTGAGGTGTTACCCATTCAAAAGCAAAAAAAAAAATAATAATTAACATAAAATTTCCAAATCCATTTCAGCAAACCACGATATAATTTTCAATGAATATCCGCCATTATAAAGGATTCCTTCTTTTTTGGCGATATCCTTAGCTTACAGCATTCGGGCATGTTTGATAATTTTCTGAGCAGCCCTAAATTTTGGGTAATGCATCCCCTTAAAAATAATTGGCTATATTGCTTTAGTATTATCAAAAAGGTTGTTTTTGAAAGTGTCAAGAGTGGCTTCTCCTCGGCACTATTTCATTTTCTATAAAATAATGTATTGATATTTAGCAGTTTTCCTTCGTAATCTGTATGTTTCTGAAAAAATTGAACATAAGTGTTTACCTGAACAAT
>CM043122.1:39488565-39580407 GCA_023701765.1 Hylyphantes graminicola | reverse complement strand
TTTAACATGCACTATAACTTAAAATGCATTTGGCTGGCAGCTGGTATAGACTTCAGCATTTGGATAAATTCAGAAGCCAAATTTCAATGAATGTAGTGATAGTAGTATATTTATGCCATTCAAAAAGAAGTTTCTTGTACTGTTTTACTTTTTGGAAACTGAAACAGGCAGTAGAGCTTCAAACCAAAACTGATAATGTGGTTTAAAACCAACTCAATCTCAAAACTCAACTTTAAAATCATCTCCCCAAAAATAAACTCAATTATGATTTGTTAAACAAATATATTTTTTGAAATAAATTTAAATAAACATTTATGCAGCGAAAACAACCATACATATTTGCCCATTTCTAGGTCATTCGGAAGGTTACTACAAAATTGGTCTTACAAGCTAGATTATTTGTTGAAGTTGCTGATTTTTCGAAAAAAAAAATGAGATTTCACGAGATTATCGGTTGCCGCATTTTTTAGTAAAGTAGATTTTTCAAATTCCTATTTTAAAATAAACTCGACCAACGCAAAGTATCTTCTATGGGACTAAATTCGAAGACGTTTAAGAAAGAGTTGCAATGTGGAAACAGCATAAAGTTAAGTTCGAAATAACAAAACCCGTCGCCAACAGTACTCTTGCAGCTGTAGGTCGACGTCAACTCAACCTAACTAAACGTTTAAAGTTTTTTTATATACTTACCAACTATTTTATATTATATTCGAATTTAAAACATGTAATTTTGAGTGGTATACTAAAAGGATATTTTCGTCGAAACGTTAAAGGCTTTTTTCTGCGAAAAGGCCTGGCTTTTATTCTAAATTTAGAAATTCTCGGGAGAAGTTCTTGTGGACAGGAATCCCATTTAGCTAAATGATAGTTAAATTTGGTCCAGTTTCAGGCTCAATCTTGTGTAACCAATCCTTTCCACTATAAATCATATGTTTTCACACAGCGAGCAATCCTCCTTCAAATCTAGTGTGACGTTAATTCAACCTAACTATAAGTTACAGGTTTTTTATATAAACTCACCAACTCAATCTCAATACTCAATATTGTCCTCAAAAATAAACAGAAACAACACTCTCAGAAATAACACTTTCATTTTTGACGATTCATGAATCCTCAAGCTTCATTTCGTTAATTTTGAGGATTGTTTCGTCAAACTATCACGTGACTTTTGAGTAAACGCGAATCCTCACTTTTACGATCGTGATTTGACGATTCTGTATCGTGATTTTGAGGAAACTGAATCTCATTGTTGTACTCACATGCCCAAAAAAAGACGAAATATTTCTTTAGATTAGACGACATTAAAATCCGCATAAAAATGACAGTTCAAATTTAATCACATTGAGGAAACGAAAACTCGAACATTTGCCAGTAACGGAATCGTCAATATTAAGGAAATTTCTTCGTTTGTGAGCATTCATTTTTTAGAGTGAACATATATTTGCATTTGTCCATACATACATTCGTCCATATTTGCATTTGTCCCATTTCCAGGCCGTTCGGAAGTTTACTACAAAATTGATCTTACAAACCAGCCTATTTTTAGAAGTTGCTAATGTGGTTTTTTTTTTTAAAGGAAGCTTTCACGAGATTATCGGTTGCCTCATTTTTTGAGTGAAGTGGATTTTCCGAATTCCTATTTTAACCTTTTATACGCCAACATTCCACTTTTGGAGCATATTATTTAACCTCCTTTATAGCCCGGAATAATTTTAAATGTGAAATATTAAATTATACGAAAAGCGAATTTTAAAAATTCGTTGTAATTTTTTTTAGGAGAATGGCATTTATGCTGTTTAATGCAACTTTTCCTGTAAAACTCTTAACATTTTAGTCGCATAACCTTAAATTAGCGCCATCTGAAAGAGTTCTAAAGGGTCAAAATAAACTCGACCAACTCAAGTTTCCTCTATGGGACTAAACTCGAAGACGTTTAAGAAAGAGTTGCAAAGTTGAAACAGCATAAAAATTGGTAAAATCATAAATAACGGGGTTTTTTTTTAATTTCTTGACATGCCGGTTGATTCGAAGCAATGCCAAATTTATATAACTAAATTTATTTTATATCAAATCTACCATATCATCTAAACAAGTTGTTACGTTTTGACCCACTGCGTACCAAGTATCTAACGCAATTCCTACATATCCTTTCAAGCACCTATTACTTGCATTTAAAAGCTTCTTTTTCAACCTATAAAAAAACAGCTTCTAGAACTCTTTATGGCAACTAAGGATAAGACATTCATATGTATGATAATTTAATACGCTCATCTGATAATAAAACCTTTATTGCGGGAAAGAATATGTTTCGGGCTTACCCATAAGTGATAGTTTCCGTCAGTTGAACGTATTTTATATTCAATTTATATTCGGCAGTACTCAGTAAAAACGCAACGAGACCTATTATGCAAAAACATCGCCTATTTTTACCCGGCATTTACATAAAAATATAGATAAATAAAATTCGTATTCGATTTTAAATACTTTTGTGTGAGTATCATTTTCTGTTTAAATGAAATACAAGTAGAACGAAATATTGATTGATTAAAATATGAGTTTGATTTAAATGATTTACACCATTTTCATATATTAGATAATTTAAATCTGGAATGCTAAAAATATGGGGGAATATTATATATTTTTGCGAAATTCAAACGCTTCTATTTATAATTAAGTACGTTTCAATTTTTTTTTTTCTTTCATCGGCAGCTTTTCCAGCAAAGCAAGTTATCCTAATAATTTCAAATTAAAAAAAATGCTTACTTGTTATATTTTTATTTTAATATTTCTAAAAAAGATGGCAAGTAAATTTTATAAGTTAAACATTTTAGTGTAACTGGAGTAACCTTCTACTATGGTAATTATGTGTTCAGACAATTATGCCGTTAAAGACGATTTTTTTAAAATGTTTTTTAAATCGTATTTATTACGACAACTTTACATTGGAAAATAACTCCCGTCATTAGGTTGAAATGCGCAATTCTATATTTCTTAATATGGATTTAAAAATTTATGACTTTCAGATTAAAAGATATTATAAGCTATTATATTATGCATATTCCTTTAAACTAATTATTTAAGTGCGTTCGAACCAAATACATGTTATATTTTTAGCCTAAATAGTCCTTCTCCTATAATTCAAACAAAGATGATCGTAACAAGTGAAAAAAAAATAGGCAACCCCAATGTTTCAGAAATGAGTTCAGACTTGAAATATTCATTGCATCTGCTCGGTGATATTTTCTCTGTAAGTCTCAAAAGAATAGCTAAATGGGAAAAGGGTTCAAATCCATTGGATACGTCCCCACTACGCTACTCCCTTTGAACATTTTAGCAAAAGAGGAAGTGTATGCGGAAATCTCTTTACAAACATGAGTCCTTTTAAACTGCAGCTACTCAAATGCAAAGCGAAAAAGCATGAATCATTCAGCAGCCAAATGCTTCGAAAGAGATTTCTGAAACTGCTTCTGACTCTAAAGATCCCAGTCTTCTTAATTAGTCGCTAATCTGCTAGTGTTTATGTTTCGAAAAGGATCACAACTAACTTGTTTGTGTTTGCGTGGGTTTTAACGTATCGCAGTAGAAGAAAAATGAGTGTAATAGAGTACTGGGTGTTAGTCGCTAATTATGATTAGCGTTAAAGAGATCTTTCACGTGAAAGTTGTGAGTTTGCGAATGAATATTGAATGGAAAAATTTCTAAAGTCATTTAAGTTTCGTTCATTGATTATTTGGAGTTTGTCGTTACGAAGGTACTAGGTGTGAAATTTTAATGTATCTTGGTAGAATGGCTAAAGGTTAATATACATTCAACTGCAAATGCGATCATATTTAAAAGAAAAATTTCACATGCCAATCACTGATAACAGTTTTAAATTTTCATGAAGTTAGTTGAAAGGGCATTTTTTTTCTATGTTTGTAAGTATATTGTCTTTTTCTTTGTCATTTATTTTTTAATTTCGAAACTTAAATACATATTTTATATTTCTACATATAATTTATATATTTTTTTTTATTTTTATGGTACACTTTTTTCTGCATATAATGTAATAAAGCACTTGTCAATTATCATTTTACAATATAATTAGCTTAATTTTATGGTAACAACTTATTGTGACGATTGCATGATATTCATAACATTTATACCATTGGTTTCGGTCTCTGATAAATTTCTGCATTTTTTAAGAGAGTATTATAATGGACTTTTTAAAGGGGGAGAAATAAAATGGAATTCTTCAGTATTCTGTATGATAAATATACTTCGAAAAGTTTCTCAAGGTCATATTAGCTTGTTTGATAAACCTCATGGTATAAAAACCATTTTTAATACTAAAAGCATATTTTATTTTTATCTGACACATATTATCCTCTATAAATCCTAGCTATTTAATCTGCTGTAAAAAAAACACTGTCTCTAGTCATCTTGCAAATCCATTGCGAATTTAATTCAACTTAAATAAACGTTAAAAAATTCTACTTGCCAACAATTTTATATTATGCATTTTCGAATTTAAAACATGCAATTTTAACAAGTATGTTAGTCAAACGATGTTAATTTGTTATTAATTATGAATTTAGAAATGCTCTATCAAAATTCATGGGGACAAAAATCCATATGCAGCTCTAAGAAAAGCTAAATACCAATATTTAGTTAAGTCCGTTTTCAGATACAATCTTTTGAAACCATCTCTTTTCCCCATAATTCCTATCTATTCAAGTCGCCGTAAAAACACAGGTGAATTGGTGAAGCTGCTTTTTATTCATTGTCACAAAATGGAAGAGACTGCTTCCGCTCGTAATGAAGGCGAGTTTGTGAAAGAAAACCGCTTGAAGGTGGTTCCTATAAAAGGAGCAGAAAGAAATGGGCAAAAATATAAAGTGAGAAGAACGTTTTTCGTAACACGGGATCGTCCTACTACAGCAACCCCAGAATAGAAGCTAAGAAAGAGTTTAAGTATCGATCAAAGTATTAGAGAAAAAGTTTGTCACTGGACCATACTTTTCAAAGTTGTTTCGTGTGTTAATTTGAATTAGTGGATGTTATTGGAGGCATTTAATAAGCCGGTTTCACTTAGGATAAAAGATAAATATTTTTTTAAATGTTGATAAAATTAAGAATTTTTTTAGATACTTACCAACAATTTTGTATTATTTTCGGATTGAAAACCTGCAATAATTACTAGTACTTGTTAGGCAAAGACAAAGTATCAATTCTTATAATCCTTTTAAATGTGAAAGATCTAGTGAAACTCGAAGCATTACTGCATCTAATAATCATCATCCACGACATCTAATAATTAAAGTTGGTATGGATACTGAGGTATCAGTTGAACAAAAACAGGTAAGTTGCTTTGTGTATAACCAAAAATTAAGATTTTTTTGAAAATTTTCAACTTATTATATTTTTTTAAAACTCTATTCATACTATTTATCCCGTACCAACTTTTGTTGAATGTATTTGTTTCAACACAGGAAAAAAAAATCGGAGCTTTACATTACTTTACCTAAAAACCTTGAGGTGTTACCCATTCAAAAGCAAAAAAAAAAATAATAATAATTAACATAAAATTTCCAAATCCATTTCAGCAAACCACGATATAATTTTCAATGGAATATCCGCCATTATAAAGGATTCCTTCTTTTTTTGGCGATATCCTTAGCTTACAGCATTCGAGCATGTTTGATAATTTTCTGAGCAGCCCTAAATTTTGGGTAATGCATCCCCTTAAAAATAATTGGCTATATTGCTTTAGTATTATCAAAAAGGTTGTTTTAGAAAGTACAGTGGTGGAAATTGATTTATGAACTGCGAGTTTTTTAACAGTATTTCTTTTTTAAATGCATTTTTATCGATTTAAATTTTATATACTATACAGGCTTTGCATTATAAATTATACACACGTAAATAAAATTTTATATAAATTCGTAAACAATTTATTTTGTTGATATTTTAGTTTTAGCATAGGGAAATTGATTTATGAACTTTTACATTCAATCTCAATTAATAATTGCTAAAACTATTTTTTGTCGCTTATGCTTCCTTGGTTTTGTTTTTCATAGACAACACAAAACTTTGGGTCAAGTTTTGGTTAAGCAATTTGCAGTTTTTAATGATTTAGTCCTTCTATTCCATAACTGATGCACACTTCATTAAAACCATACTCCATTTGAGTAAATTATTCAAACCAATTGATCTCAGACATTATTCTTGGGGTTTAAGTCATGGCTATTGGCAGGATGATGTAAATGAACAACACTTAGTTCATTTAACTAGTCATCCATTTCATTTGACATGGGGATACTTGCATTATCATACATAAAAATCTAATCAAAAGCAGAGATTTGCCATGCAAAAAGGAATTAAAGAATTTTCTAGAACTAATCTGCAATAAAGTGATGTTTGTCAGCAATTCAGAAACAAAACCTTGTTTCCCCAATCATGAGGTATCGTTACCCAAACCATCAAACTTCCACCACTAACATTTCTGCTGAAGACAGATCTTGGTTATTTCCGAAGAGCCTTTCGATAACATTTTAAACCATCACGTCCATCCAAATTGAACTTTTTTTCATCAGCAAATGTCACTTTTTCCCCATTTTTCTCCCTCCACCCCCACCCAATCCATTTTCATGTAGTTGCGACTATATTTTAATAGCCTGTTCTTATGGTGAAGAGTAAGCTTTGGACCAGCCTTCATTTTGGAACATTTCAAGTTCGACGACGATATCAATATTTGTCCTACTCTTCTGGGAGTTACAGGAAGTGATTGTTCATAACAAATTCGCCCTGTAATGCACAAATGCTGACACAAATTAGTAACTTTTTGGGATACACGTCCAATAATCCTGCTTTTGTCCCTCGTCCCACGAGGGTTACACCTTTTTTAATGATGGTTTTTGCCAAAGTCAGAATGATTCTTCAAATATTTATGAATTATATTTATTGATCTTTTAATTAATATGCTAATTTCTCTTACAGATTTGTTACAATATTATATAAGGGTCATTTTTTCCCTTTTTGGCTTCAGGCAATCCCGCAAGCTTTCCTATTTAGTAAAATGGGAATAAAGCAGATAAATTTCAACAAATTTGGCCTTAATCTTATTTATAAACAATGATAGTAAGCTCCCCTGAAGTTCAAATGAAGAACTAGTTAAAATATTTGGTACCTGGGTTCAAAATAAATTTGAGTTCATAAATCAATTTCCATCATTTGACATGCATAAAAACTAAAATAAGATATATTTTTATTTAATATCATTTTTTGAAAAAAATTATGTGTGAAATTCCTTTATTGTGCTTTGAATATCCAACACACAAAATTTGAATTGTTAGCACTTAATACAAAGCGATATCTGGTGAAAAGAATGTTAGTTCATAAATCAATTTCCACCACTGTATCAAGAGTGGCTTCTCCTCGGCACTATTTCATTTTCTATAAAATAATGTATTGATATTTTGCAGTTTTCCTTCGTAATCTGTATGTTTCTGAAAAAATTGAACATAAGTGTTTACCTGAACAATTGTATAGTTCAAGTCATAAATGATTTTAAAAAAACTGCGATTGCCATACAATTAAACTTGTTTTATTTTTACTTGAGTGAAAGTTTTGGATAACCGTAATCCCGGACCCCATAATATTATTTTTTTTCATTATTCAATGTATCATTATTCTGTCATTCAATCTGTCAAAAAACAAATTCCATTGCACCAATGTCCATCGCAAATTTTATACCCTTACTTCAAGTGCACTAAAGTTAGGTTGTGTGTAAGTAATTCTCGGTTACGTCACTTGACACTACAGTTCAAACTTACGAAACCCATCTCAAACATTCATCTTGCAGCTCTAATGCGAAGTGAATTCAAACAAACTAAACTTTCCAAATTTTATTTACTTACCAACAATTTTATATTATTTTCGAATTAAAATAACATGCATTTATAAAGTGAACATTGCTTGGGTTAGATGTATATTCAGTGAAAACTTAAAGGCTCTTTCTGCGAAAGGTCTGGTATTAATATTAAATTCTGAAATACTGTCCGTGGTGTTAAGAATCCGTTTGAAGCCCTAAACAAAGCTAAATGACAATTTCGTTTGCTGCAGTTTCAGATATATTCTTTTGAGACCATCTCCTCCCCCTATAAATCCTATCTATTCAATCCACCCTAAAAACACAGGTGAATTGGTGAAGCTGCTTTTTATTCATTGTATCAAAATGGAATCCGCTTCCGCCCGTAATTAAGGAAAGTTTGTGAAAGAAAACCACTTGCAGGCGGATCCTATAAAAGGAGCAGCATGAAATGGGCCAAGAAATAAAGTGCGAAGAACGTTTTCGTAACACGGGATCGTCCTACTACAGCAACCATAGAATAGAATTATTAAAAAAGAGGTTTAAGTATCGGTCAAAGTATTAGAGAAAAAGTTTGTCACTGGTCAAAGGTTTCCAATGAGGTTTCGTGTGTTAATTTGAATTAGTGGTTGTTGTTGGAGACGTTTAATAAGCCGGTTTTACTTATAATATAATAAAAAAATAAATATTTTTTTAAAGGATGGTACAAAATAAGAAAAAAATTTAGTTACTTACCAACAATTTTGTATTATTTTCGAATTAAAAACCTGGATTATTGACCAGTACTTGTTTAAAAATGCAGTCAGTTGCAATAAATCTTATAGGCTATTTCAATGAAAGGCCTGTTTTTTTTTAAATTTAGAAATACTCTAGTGAAACTCTTTGGCCCAAAAGTTATTTGTAGCTCTAAGCAATACTTATTTAACTAAGTAAGAGTAGATAATTTAGTGAAGTTTGAGATACAATCCTGTGAAACCAATCCTTTCAACAATAAATCTTATCTATTTAAGCCGCTGTAAAAACACACTGTTAACAATTTGTCTGCAAATCTAGTGCGACGCATGTTCAACCGATCTAAACGTTTTTTTTTTTTTTTTTTTTTTTTTTTAATTATACTTACCAACACTTTTAGATTATTTTCGAGTTAAAAACAAGCATTTTGACTGGTATGTTGAACGGTTTTGTTTTTTTCGATTACTCGCGCCTACCGAGTACGAACGTACGCTACTTGGCTCTTGCGTTGAGACTAGTTCTCGGATTTTCGCTTTCGAGTTTGAAATTTTGTCGGCTGTGTAGTTTGCTAGCTGCCGGGCAATTCGCTTGTTAAGCTTGTGCGATTTTATTTTCGACCGCAAGGTTGGAAATTTTTGAACTCTCACTACGTGTCGGCAAGAGTCGCTTGTTTTTGGGTGCAATTGGGTTCTGTTGGAGTACTGTAATCGTTTCGGTTCGGTTGACGTGCAAGGTTTTGAGATTTAGACACATTGTGTAGACCTTCGGACCTTGGAGACCCGAAAGGGTAGTCGGGCATTTTATTCTAAATCGGGAGGTGGACCAGCTTTTCCACCGGGGCCTTAAAGTGGTGTAACAGCACGAGGTGCTGGTTTGTAGTTGATTGAGCACTCTGACTTCGTGTCGGTAAGGAGTAGCCGGATTTTTTTCCATATTGCTGCTAGCACTCTGACTTCGTGTCGAAGGAGTTGCTGGATTCTGTTGACATTGCTGCTGTGCACTCTGACTCAGAATCGGTAAGAGTTGCTTCATCCACTTTCTGCTATTCTAGCATTTAATGATTGTTGGAAACATGGCTGCTGCCAATGGAACAATGACCGATGGCCATGCTTTTCTAAATATTGAATTGCTTTGCTTAACAAGTATTTCGAAGTTGAAGCAGAGCAATTACGGCTCTCATCCAAAATGCCTCGCTCCGATGACGAAGAGGCTATCCCTTACTAAAATTCTGAGGTATTTTTAAGGTATTTATAAGGTTTCTCTTCATAGGTATTTTGGAGGTATTTTAGAGGTATTGAGTTGAGGTATTTTCAGCTACTAAATGGTGCAGAAAAAAACCTCTGATGTATTAGAAAAAAACCTCTGTTGAAGGTATCTCACAAATACATAGAGGTATTATTTAGAAACCTTCAACAGAGGTTTTTTTTTAATACATCAGAGGTTTTTTCCTGCACCATTTAGTAGCTGAAAATACCTCAATCCAATACCTCGAAAATACCTAAAATATACCTCTGATGAAAAACCTCAAAGGTTTTCCTAAAATACCTTTTAATGAGGTATTTTAAATAAACCAAAAAGGTTTTCCAAAATACCTTTCAATGAGGTATTTTAAACCAACCTAAAGGTTTTCTTAAAATACCTTGCAATAGTTGAGGAGTAAAATGTTATTGTCTTGCCCATGCAAATGCCAGTGCCCCGAAGACTTTAGTCGCCATTTAACACAAGTAAATACACAGATACGACCATAGAGACACGTTACATATATGAACAAGACAACAATAGATGATTTTACTTACCGGGAATCGAACCGAGGACTAACAAGATGGGATTCAGACGCTCTAACCACTACACCAGACTGAGATGGTTTTGTATAATAGTATTAGGTATTTAAGGGTTGCACATGTTTTTAAATAAAGTATACGACCTGTACTCACGAAAGCTTACTAAACTATACAGAAGAGAGTTATTTTACCATTAAAATATGTAATACATTTTAAATATATTAATTAGTTATGATTAAAACCATTTTTTAAGTTCTTACTCGTTAGTGCTGCCATCTATAATTTATTAATAATTACTACAATTTTGCTTTAATTATAACTAATTAATATTTTAAAAATTATACTTTTTAATTATGTAAATGACATTCTTTTGTATTTTTTGTTAGTTTTCGTAGGTACATGTCATCAGAGAGGTATTTTTTTTTGTCGTTATTTAAAAACAGAGCCCAACGTTTTCCCATTAGAAGTTAAATAATTGTAATTTTTTATAAAACTTTGTGCTTTCAAACTTTTCTTCTATACTTTTAAGGAACTTTGAAAAGATGTTTTTAGAAAATATATAAATAGCTTAAACAGTTATAAATATATCTTAATAAGAGTATTTGATTGTATCTTATTAAAAATGTTTAAATCTCATGCAAAATTGTTTGATAGCATCCATATTAAATTTTGAGTCATATTCTTTGGTTCCTACTAAAAATGAATAGAAAAAGACCAAGAGCCCAAGATATTTGTATTTAAAAATAATGAAAAGAAAATGGGAGATACTTTATCTTTAATTCATTTGAACCACAAAATATTGCATAGTTGCTTCTAAAGTCTATTGTAAATGTTACTTAATTAGCCAGTAAGAATCTTATAACTTTCACTCTATTGCATTATTAGAGCTGTAAGTATGGATATCAGGGCCATAAAATATGTAACATATTATTTGTATGCATGTGAAATAACTTTTAAAGAGAAATTAATTTGCATTCACATAAAGTTTCTACCAAAATTATGTTTATAAAACTATAGTTTCTAAAAATACATTAATTTAATTTCATAAAAAAAATCTTCGCAATGACTTCGATAATAGTTTTAAAAAATAGCACGTGCTTCAATACCATACTATCCCTACAATAGTTATTTATGCAACAAGTGTGAAAAGCAATGCTTTTTAAATCTAGTGGATTTTATTTCACGAGCGAGGTACGAGCGAGTGAAATAAAGACACGTGTTTTAAAAAGTTTACTTTTCGCACTTGCTTCATACACTATTTTTTATAATTGCGTGAAAAAAATCAAATCTCATTGGTTCAAAAATAATTCACGTGCTAATTAGACTAAAATGAGTTCGGAGCTTCCAGGAGAGATGTCAAAGAAAACAACCAATGAACTCGCAGTTCGGAGAGCGTGATGCTATAAAAACCAATAAGCGTGTTTCAACATTTTGTCAAAGAAAGCAATCAATGAACTTGCAGTTCGAAGGGCGTGACTTAAGAAATATTCCCATCGCGAGAAAAAAATTTCATTGATTCAAAAATAATTCACGCTCATAATATTTTCAAACAAAGCAGATCGATAAATCTTTGGATGCTATGAGTATTATCAAATCGAATTTTTACTTGAAATGTTGGCATCTAATGAAAAGAGTGACACAATAGTTATTATGCAACAAGTGTGAAAAGTAACAGTTTTTAAAACTAGTGGATTACCTCGCTCGTGAAATAATGACACGTGTTTTAAAAAGTTTACTTTTCGCACGTGGCTCATACAATATTTTTTATAATTGTGTGAAAAAAAATCATTGGTCCAAAAATATTTCACGCGCATTACTATCCTTAAAAAAAGCAGATCGATAAATATCTGGATTTTATTAATGTTATGAAATAGAACTTTTAGCTTGAAATGTTGGCATCTTATGAAAAAAGTGAAAAAAGCTTTTTATTCACTGCTTTATTGGGTGACAAAAAGTACTTTTTTTCACTGTTTCAAAAAGTCTAACTTTTTGCACGCGTCTGATATTGAAATTATATTGTAAAAGTCGAATTTTTTTCACGCAATTATAAATATATTTTTCAGAATACTTAAATAAAACCTCAAAATACCTGTAGTATTAAAGAGGTATTCCTCTAAATACCATAAGTATTTATTAGAAACCTTGCTAAACTATATGAATACCAAATGATTCCGAGGTTTACAAGTTTTAAAAAATAAAACCTCAAAATACCTGTAGTATTCAGGAGGTATTCATCTATAAACCTTAAAATACCATAAGTATTTATTAGAAACCTCGCTAAACTATATGAATACCAAATGATTCCGAGGTATATAGGTTTTAAAAAATAAAACCTCAAAATACCTGAAGTATTCAGGAGGTATTAATTTAAATACCTTAAAATACCATAGGTATTTATTAGAAACCTATATAAACTATATGAATACCAAATGATTCCGAGGTATATAGGTTTTAAAAAATAAAACCTCAAAATACCTGTAGTATTCAGGAGGTATTTATCTGCATACCTTAAAATACCATAGGTTTTTATTAGAAACCTCGCGAAACTTGTAAAATACCTAAAACTTCAGAGGTTTCTCTAGGTATTTGAAAATAAAACCTTAAAAATACCTTCGGTCAGGTATTATTCCAAGAGGTATTATTACTGAAAACCTCAAAAATACCTATTAATACCATGAATACCTAGTTTAAACCTCCAAAAAACCTCTAAAATACCTTAAATTTTAGTAAGGGATGTTGCAAAAGTTATTTGAGAATTAAGTATCACGGGTAATTTCTCTGACTTCCGAAGGTATAGCCAAAATACCCCTACTCGCTCAATCAAACGCCAAGATGACCAATATGATACACTCAGCAAATCTAGAGCTGAATCAGGAATCTAACAACGAAACTAACGTTGAAACTAGCTATGTTCAATCTGGGCCTCCCACTACCCTGTTAGTTGAGGAAGTCCATCCCCAACCCAACACCAGTAACAATGTGTTTAAAAAAAACCCAAAAAAGCACTCCAAAAAGGAAGCACTCCACCTCGGACTCTGATCTGATTCAAACTGCATGCAAATACGCAGTCCTAGAACATCTAAGCCATGAGAACATGGAGACTGACGCCTCGTTAAAAGAGGTCAAAAATTCCGACCTGTCATTCACTACAGTGAGGAATAACAGTCCAAACCCCCCACCAATTGTCATCAATAACCTAAACATCAAGTGGGATGAACTCGCCGAAGAATTAAAATCGGCCGTAGTTACTGGCTTCTCTGGGAAAGCCAACCCGGAATCCCTAAATATCAGAGTTAGCTCTGAAGATCATTACCGACTAGTAACTGCCTTGCTTGGACAAAAAGGCATTGAGTTTCACTCGTATAAAATGAAAAGCTAGAGGATACTCAAAGTCATAATGAGAAATGTCCCCTCAGACTTTGGTGCAGAAATAATAAAAAATGAACTAACGGCTTTAGGATGTACCATACAATCGGTTTTCCAGTTCTCAAAATCAGTAGAAGGGGAAAATATTCACTTCCGATCTACTTCATTGAGCTACCAAACAATGAAAATTCCAAAAAAAATTTCAATGTAACCAATTTTATGCACCTAATTATTTCGGTGGCACCATACAAAAGAAAAAATCAACCTACCAAATGCCACATAAATGGCAAAGATATGGTCATGCAAAATCGAGTTGCCAGAATAAACCAAGATGCGTCAAGTTCGCAGGTAACCACCTATCAGCAGGCTGATCAAATAAGGGCAAAATAGAAAAAACCCCCAATGCGTCCTCTGCAAAGGCCAGCATGTCGCTAGCTATAGAGGCTGTCCAATGGCCCCCAAACCAAAGGATAACGAACAAACTCAAACAAGCCCCCCCAACGAGCAATCAAACTGCAAATCAAAGAAATGCTACCTTGCTGCCAAAGCCAATTCTCCTAGCTCAAAATCAACAAATTTCCCCAAGAACTTTCTCGAGTTAAATAGCCTAACCTGGAAAAAGCTTCTCACAGGCCACCTCTGGGGAAATAGCCCAAGCGCAACAACCTACTCCCACCAGTAACACAGACAGCGGAAATCTTGAAAACGCCGAATCTGAGGATCTTTATCTTTTTGATATCATTAGACAGCTTCAAAGCTTCCTGAAAGGAACAAACTTTAAAAAAATCATTCAGATAACCAAAACAAAGGCTACGAAAATAAAATCTGCCAAGGGATTGATGGCTAAAATAGAAGTAGGCTTCAATGCCTTCGAAGAGTTACTAACGGCCTTTAACTATGAATAATACTGTTCAAAAAGCCAACCATACGGTTAGGCCAACTTTTTACACAAACTTTGGATTCACTAATCTCAACGGCCTGAAAAACAAATTAGAAGAAGGAAAACACTTCATAGCCACGAACAATAAGGACATCATGCTCCTCAATGAATCACACCTCAGGCCCTGTGACAAAGCCAAAATTGCTAACTTCAACATTTTTAGAAAAGACAGACTGGTAAATCGAGGGGGAGGTGTGGGCATTTACGTCAAAAGAAGCCTAAAATGCACAGTGTTTATCCTACCTCAACTTAACACAATTGAGACCTCAGCGGTTATCATTGAAAATACACACTTTGGCCAACTTCTGGCCATTTCTGTATACAATCCGCCAAACTCGCGTATTACGACTGCGGACCTAAACGCCCTTATGAATACGGGATTAACAACCATCCTAGCAGGAGACTTAAATGCCAAATGTACTACTTGGGGCTGTAGAGCCGATAATACCAACGGCTTTATTTTAAGAAGGCATATGCTTAATAGCGACATTACTCTAATAGCCCTAGATGAACCCACACACGACCCTATAACTATCTCCCACAGACCGGATATCCTTGATATCATGCTTATCAAAGGGATTAGGATAAACGTCGCCGGAACAAGGCGTGTAGAAAGGTTAGCAAACTAATCAAAAACCATAAACAATCTACATGGGAGCACACGGTCATGTTATTGTCAACAGAAAATAACAGCGTCTGGAGGATGGCTAAAAGGCACTGAAATCCAAAGCTCAAACCATTGGGCCTCTTCAAGGACCCGATAAAATGGCATATACCGAACATGACATGGCCAGAGTCCTTTCAAATAGACTTTACAACCAATTCAAGCCTCATGAAAGCCCAATTAATCATGACAAGGTCTACCAAGTTGAGGAAAGTGTCAAAAACTACCTCTCCACCTACCCTACTACAAACATAGACCACGCCACCCCTAAAGAGGTCCAACAAATTATCAAAAAAACTAGATTCGAAAAAGCATCTGGTTACGACCAAATATCTAACAGAGCTCTTAAGAACCTTGCTCCTAAAGCCATAGTGCTCATTACAAATATCTTTAACGCCTGCATTAGAAACCACTACTTCCCAACCAAATGGAAAAAAAGACATAATCATCCTCTTCAAAAAACCAGGCAAAAGCCCTCTTCAACCTTCTAACTACCGTCCAATAAGTTGTCTACCCACTCTTGCCAAAGTCTTTGAGAGAATTATTCTCACAAGACTGCAAAATTTTACCCGAACTCTAACAACACTATTAACCTCAACCAATATGGCTTTAGACAAGGACACTCGACTGATCACCAAGTCCAAAGAATTGTGGAATACATTGGCAATGCTTTCAATAACAAAGAGCACATTGGCGCTGTATTTCTCGATATAGAAAAGGCTTTCGATAGCTAATGGCATGAAGGCTTAATCGATAAACTCATCAATTGTAACATACCTAAGCCCCTTGTCCACATGATCAGCTCTTTTCTAACTGAGAGGTGCTTCCAGGTGGGAATCAACAACACCCTCTCTGACACTAAAGCCATAATTGCTGGAGTGCCACAAGGCAGCACTCTCTCACCCAGCTTGTTCAATATTTATATAAATGACTTCCCAGCAACCAGCAAGTGTGTTACGGCGCAGTTTGCTGATGATACCGCGATTCTCGCCAAATCCAAAAGAGGGAATATTGCCTACGAGAAACTACAAAATGCGTTTGATGAGGTAGATTCTTGGTGTGAAGACTGGAGGGTTAAAATAAAAGCCCAGAAAAGTGTCTCGGTTTTGTTCAGAAACCATAAAGTAAACACCTACTATGACACAAATTTGGAAATATTTGGCACGGATATTAACAATCAACCCCACACAAAATATCTGGGAGTCTATCTCGACAGGAAACTTAATTTCAATGAACATATTAAACTATCCATTGCTAAAGCCGCAGATGCCGCCATCAGCCTAGGCCCAATTATTGGAAGGAACTCAAAAATACCTCTCCGTAACAAAGTCACCCTCTATAATTCTATGATCAAGCCTGTCTTACTTTACGCCTCCCCAGTTTGGCCAAAAAGCAACAAAGGAAGAAACTTCAAGTATTCCAAAACAAAGTCCTCAGGAACATAATCAAATCCCCATGGTATGTTCGTAATTCGATCATTCACAAGGATCGGGGCATTGATCCCATAGATTCAACAATTCTAGCTACCTCTCACAGGTATTTCAGCGCCATGGAGGCTTCTGAACATGATAATATTGTTAACATCATTGACTACAACCAGTTTGCGGAACAGAAGTTTAAACGCCCTAGATCCATTCATCATGACCCAATATGGTAACGTAAGGTCCTTTCACAAGACCCCATTCACACTAGCGCTTGCCAGGTACTAGGACAACCCCCCCCCATCATATTTAGACTGTCCTTTTGGCTTATTTTTTACCCCCATACTCGTTTCGCCCCTTATTGGGATGTCTTCGATGTGTAGGAAGGACGCTTCGCGTCGATATTACAAATTGCTATTTCGATCCCCGATCTCCGGTATGTTGTACTCGAACAAGTATTTGTAGAAATTTTAGGGGTTTTTTTTGTCAAAGGTCTGGCATTTATTATAAATCTTGAAATCAATTTGTAGCTCTAAGCAAAGCTAAATAACAATTTAGTTTAGTCTAGCTCAATCAGATGCAATCGTTTGACACAAACTCTTCCCCCTATATATCCTATCTATTCAAGCTGCCTTAAAACACAAATGAATTGGTGAAGCTGCTTTTTATTCATTGTATCAAAATGGAAGAGACCGCTTCCGCTCGTAAGGAAGACAAGTTTGAGAAAGAAAACCACTTGCAGGCGGATCCTATAAAAGGAGCAGAAAGAAATGAGCCAAAAAATAAAGTGAAAAGAACGTTTTCGTAACACGGGATCGTCCCTTTTACCGTAACCACAGAATAGAAGCTAAGAAAGAGGTTTTATTTATTGATTAAAGTTTTTGTGAAAAAGTTTGTCACTTGGCAAAAGTTTCAATAACGTTTTGTTTGTTAATTTGAATTAGTGGTTGTTGTTGGGGGAGGTTTACTAAGCCGGTTTTGCTTTGAAAAAAATATATATTTTTAAAACGTTATAAATGGTGCTACAAAACAAGAATGTTTTGTAGTACTTGACATAATTAATCAATTTGGATTTCTGAAGTGTTTAATATTCAGTGACAAAGTTTTTCGCAAATACTTTGGCTTAATGTGAGGTATAGCAAAAAAGAATGCGGCTTCTAACTGAAATGTGAGTTTTCTGCAATACAGTTGCCATGATTAAAAAATCAGTGTAGCTCCCATCCAGTGCCTCTCTTCGCCACTTTATCAATGAGGTCAGTGAATGTACCAAAACCCAGGAATAAAGTTAAGAGAAGAGAAACACATAATATAAATATTAAAAGCAAAATTTTATGGAAGGAATTTTTCAAGATATTGTATTAGTTCAATTTAAAATCCAAATTAATGTAATTTTTAGATAAAAAAATGTGTTAGTTTGAGCATTAAACATTCGACATTCGGGACATGGGACGGTTAGGAATTTTCGGCACCGTTTTTTGTATAAAATGTTTGGAGTTTCTTTGCTTTAAAACTCCATTTTGCAATTATATTAGGACTAGTCAATTAGTATAGCAAGAAAACTTGAAAAAAAATTAAGTTATGTCCAAGGGACATAAAATTAATAATTATGGTAGAATTGTCCTTTTACAAGGTAGCTAAATGGGGGTCAGTGGGGGATTTTCCGTTACCATTTTAAGATGAAAAATGTTAAGGGGTCATAGGAGTCTTAAAAATGTTCAAAGAAGGTACTACAAAAAATAATTTGATCTTTCATGTAATTTTTTAACTACTCAATATATAAGTATAATTTTTTATATGTAATTCTATAAGATTTATTTAATATAAAACCAATTTTAAAATTTATGAAACTTTAGCCAAAACTAAAATAAATAATATTAAACATAAAGCTATTTGAACATATTTGGATTAGGCTTGCGCGGCAAATTTTGAGGTCAAAATTGAAAAAATGACCAAGAAAATGACTTTACACTGTACAAATATATACAAACAAAGACTTATACCTAAATTCTCAGCTCAATTTTTATTTGAAATTATTTTTAAAAAAATTAAAATCGAAATTTTAAAATTTTTATTAAATTTTTTAGAAAAAATTTCTTAAAATAATTTCTAATTAAATTTGAGCTGAGCATTTAGGTATGAGTCTTTGTTTGTACATATTTGTACAATATAAAGTCATTTTCTTGGTCATTTTTTTCAATTTTGACCTCAAAATTTGCTGCGCAAGCCTAATCCCAATGTGTTCAAATAGCTTTATGTTTAATATCATTTATTTTAGTTTTGGCTAAAGTTTCATAAATTTTAAAATTGGTTTTATATTAAATAAAACTTATATAATTACATATAAAAAAAATTATACTTATATATTGAGTAGTTAAAAAAATTACATGAAAGATCAAACCATTTTTTGTAGTACCTTCTTTGGCCATTTTTAAGACTCCTATGACCCCTTAACGGGTTTTGAAACTCAAAATAACTTAAAAATAAAATTTGCAATATGCATTGAAAAGTTCATACTTTAATGTATCTTTTATAACAAATAAATAATATTCAAAGATTCTTAAAAATGTCCAAACTATAATTACTTTGTAACACTATTTTTCTTACCACTCCATAAAATCTTACTAAAAATGATTTTAACGCTTTTATTACAATTACATTGGACTTAAAAATACTATTTAATGAAACTATAACTATCCTAGATCAATAATCTATTCACTAAACTTCTCAAATAAAAGGTCATTTTTTCGATTTTTGTCCCTAACCCGCCGCACTGTGCGACGCTTGCAATGACCATGCTAGGTTACGTTGTTAAATGCAGGGTTTTTTTCTACGACGGGACTGGTGTTTATTTTATATTTCTTAGTATTTTAAATTCTCTAGTGTCGTTGGTTGGCCAAAAATCCATTTGTAGTTCTAAGCAATACTAATTTGATTAAATTACTATTTACTCTATTCCAGTTACAGATAAAATCTTATGAAACCAATCATTTCCACTATAAATCCTATCTATTCAAGTCCCTTCAAAAACACACCGCAAACAGTCCTCCTGCTAATCAAGTGCTACTTCAATTCAACCTAACTAAAAAGATATATCGTCGGTAAAATGACAAAACCACGAATGTGCAAAAACAGAGGATGCTTAGGGATGGAAAACCGTTAAACTTTAAACCGGTTTTTGGCTTCGGTTAAATGGGCAAAACAAGTTCTTTAGGTGAACCGGTTAAAACTGATGAACCGATTTGATCGAAAATCTTAATCGGTTAAACTGGAGGAAAATTTCAAAACTGTTAGATAAATCAATTGATTATGACGTCTAAAAATATGTCACAATGGGTTTGAATGATATGGTTCGTCAATTGATTATTAACACTGTTGATACTGATGATGCCTTCAGGCATCAAGAACTAAGCTGCCGGTGAATGACAGAATGACAGCTGTCCTATGACAGAAAACATGACAACAAAAATATTTTTCTATGCCCTATTAGGCAGCACATATCAGAAAGGGGCACAGGAAGTACCACTTTTTAAATTTAAAAGAAACACAATCAACTTATGGTTTAATTTTCAGCGTTTATGAAGGTAAAATGTTGTCTTAATATAAATTATTCCTTATGATAAGGTGTTTTTTGTGTTGCAATTTTTCAGTTTTCCAAGATATTCGAAAATCAAACCTCTGAGATATGTTTTATATACCGGGTGATTATAAAGAAACTTTGCCAACATCTGCGCTTCTAGAGTCCGTTCCAGTTAACCGATCGAGATAAATTTTAAAGTACAGTTATTTGGAAGTATGTGCTCGAGATTCTGTGATTTTCATGACAGTGGTGCTCACGGTTACGGTTATAGTTATATAAACTCAAAAATTTCAAATGGCAACGCCTATTTTTTCCTGTCTCAAAATGTTCAGCGCAGGCGAAAACCTTAATTAGCGTTGAAACGGCATCGATTTGTCCAAAAACCAACGCGTTATAAATAACCCTTTAAGACCTTCAATCAGATGGCGCTGATTAAACTCATGGACTAACTGATAAGAGTTATATCGAAAGAAAATGCCTTAAACAGCAAATTTATTAGTGTACACCTCAGCCATATGCAAATATACTGCACAAATCGTGTTTTGTTGGCTGTTTAAGCCATTTTTTTTTCTCGATAAAACTCTTAACAGTTATTCTCATAAACTTAATCAGCTCCATCTGATGGCTGGTCTTAAAGGGTTATTTATAACACGTCGGTTTTTGGATAAATCGCTGTCGTTTCAACGCTATTTAAAGTTTTCGCATGCGCTGAACATTTTGAGATAGGAAAAAGTAGGCGTTGCCCCTTGAAATTTTCGAATTTCTGTAACTATAACCGTAACCGTGAGCACCACTGTCATGAAAATCACGGAATCTCGACCGCATACCTACAAATAACTGTATTTGAAATCTCATCTCGATCGGTTAACTGGAACGGACTCTAGAAGCGCAGATGTTGGCAAAGTTTCTTTATAATCACCTACTAACTTTAAAATTCTCACATTGTAATAAACGAAATGT
Organism: Hylyphantes graminicola; assembly: GCA_023701765.1. Lineage (NCBI taxonomy): Eukaryota > Metazoa > Arthropoda > Arachnida > Araneae > Linyphiidae > Hylyphantes > Hylyphantes graminicola. The sequence goes on along the minus strand of CM043122.1, from coordinate 39,559,117 downwards.
TATTTGATTCCAAGTTCTTTTCTACCAGATTTCTAGAATCGTAGAAGATTCGAAAAACGTAACCTAGATTTAACCCTTTAAGACCCTTTCAGATGGCGCTGATTTAAGGTTACAAGACTAAAATGTTAAGAGTTTTATCGAAAAAGTCATTTTAAATAGTTTCAATGCCAGGAACTCAAACTTCGTCATTTCTATATACAAATACTGGAAAAGTTGCCTTGAACAGCCTCAACGCCATACTCCTAAAAAACAAAGACAAATTACAACTATTTTTTAAAATTCGCTTTTCGTGTAATTTAATTTTTTACATCTAAAATTATTCCGGGCTATAAGGGAAGTTGAATAATTTGTTCTACAAGTAGAGCGTTGGCGTATAAAATTTTAAAATAGGAGCTTTTATCAATTACTTTGGAATATTTTAAGGCAAACGAAAATTTTAAGCGCTACCCGTAGAAACGCACAATACAATTTGAAACACTGTAACCATTTTTTATAATAAAATAATATAAAAAGTCCAAAAACGGAAATTACCAGTTGTAATGGGATGTGATAAAGTTTTTCAACAAAGAGGCCAAAAATAAATGATTGCAAATGTTCATCCTACCCGAATGGGCTGTGTTAAAGCTTCTCACATAAGTTATAGAAATAGACAGACGGAATGGATCAAATTTCCAAAACCGGTTTTTCAAAGAAACGGTTTTTAGTAACTTTTAACTGGCACCGGTTAAAGCCGGAGGAAAAAAAAGAACCGGTTGAACCGAGGAGCGGTTTTAGTTTTCAAAAACCGCCTATCCCTGGAATTGCACATTCGTGGTTTTGTCATTTGACCGACGATATATATATAATTACCAACAATTTAATATTATTATTTCCGAATTAAAAACACGCATTAATTACTATGTAGTTTGACACAAGGTACTGGAAAACTCAACCGCGTTGTTTCTGTTACAGGCGTGGTTTTATCCGATTTTTTTTCTTGGGAGGAGGGCAATACCTTTGAAAGTGCACTTTTATTTTGACTGTCTGTGCCATTAAAATAAAAAAGCAAACTATAAGGCAGTTATATCTTGTGCATTTTATTCTGTGTTCAAACTGAATAAGATATATTGAACATAAATAAAAAATAACTTGATTCGGACAATATTGGAATTTTTAATACAGACAATACTACAAAATGTATAACTCTAACTATTTTGGTAAACAGATGTTTTAATGAACGATTTTTATGAAAGACTCGTTCATTTTGATACATTGAATGAAAAACAGATTCACCAATCAACCTGTGTTTTAACGGCGGCTTTAATAGATATAATTTAAAGCAGAAATAGTTTGTTTCAAAACAATGTATTTGAATTTGGAATACATTTAATTTCATACCAAAAAAATATATATACGTATCTTTAATACTCATACATTATGGGAAAAATACCATAAAAATTAACTGCATCAGAATAAAAATAATTTCAATTTTTATCTTATTTTTCCATATGACAAAAACCTACTACAAAATTCCAATTTTGATAATAATGACTAGAAAACAACTAAATATGTTTCAAAATAACCCTTTTTAACTATAATTAATTTTTCGAAACAAACTATTTATATTTATTACTAATATTATTATACTTTGAATACTGCCAAGGACGCAATTTAGCAAAATTTAATAACCTCACTCTTTCATTTCGTATACACTTTTACTACAGTCATCCTATGAGGAATGTTAGTTACTAAAACTTCAAAATGGAATGTAAAAGATTAAAAAAACAAAAATTTGTCGGAAGGGAATTCTAATTTAATAGAATAAAGTGGATTGTGTTACTTGTTGCCAAACGGCAACAGTATGCATTAGAGGGTTCAAATAAAAAAAACAGGCCTTTCTTAGAAATAGCCTTTTTACAAATCATACAATCTGTTTCCGAGGAGGACTTTCAGTGTACTCATAAACGCATTTTTTTAATTCGAAAATAATATAAAATTGTTGGTAAGTAGATAAAAAATTTTAATGTGTAGTTAGGTTGAATTAATGTTAATTTTGCTTACAAATATACTACCAACAAATTTATATTTTTTTCGAATGAAAAACATGCATTAATGCCTAGTATGCTAATCTTTTATTCATAGAACGTAATTGAATCGGTGAGTGCAGAAACAACGTCAGTCACAAATTTTTCAGGAGGGAGAAAAAACTTTTCAATCATCCATCATTTCTGCACTCAACACTCGAAACAAACGTCCTGTACTTACGGAACTACTCATCAGACTACCGTAGTTTTTGCACCCAACACGCATCTTGCCTTTCTACGCTTATTTTCATTGAAAACGAGTTTTCGGATTTTTTTGACTGAGGTGGTTTGTGCATTCACCAATTCAATTGTTAAATGTTTTTTTTTTTTTGTTGTTGTTCAGAAAAAGGCCTGTCACTTAGTTTAAATTTAGAACTACTCTAGTGAAGTTCGTGAAACTAATGTAACTAAATGGCAGTGGAATTTAATCCAGTTTTAGACGCAATCTTGTGAAAGCACACCTTTCTACTAAAAATCTTATCTATTCAAGCCACTGTAAAAAAGTGAATTGGTAAAGCTGCTTTTTACTCATTGTATTTAAATGAAAGGGTCTGCTTCTGTTCGGATTTAAATTTTTCATTAATATGCTGTAATTGTACGATAGAAATCAAATTATCCGAATTAAAGGGGCCAGTTTCAATTTGGAAAATCAAATATTTGGACAATCGTATCGTCCTTTCTTAAAAGTGTACATACAGAAAAATAAACGAGTCTTTGTTCTTACCCCAATTGGGTCAATTGACTGTTTAACACTGCCAAACTGACATCAGCATATTTATTTCAATATCTTTTTAGACCGTTAGATGTCGCTTTAAAGTGGGATTTCAAGTTGATGAGTCAATTGATACTTTTATGTAGTCAAAGTTTTGGTCAAACTTTTATTTCTCTTATTTTCACCTCTATTACTTTCTATATATGTATTTAAAAGAGGAAGAAGTTAGAATATAATAAATTACACAGTTAAATAACGAAAAATTTTAAAGTAACTTTTTCTTTTTTTTTACATAGTAATAACTGTGCATACAATAACCCTGTTGCTTGTCCTTAATTATCGGTTTCGTCACTTGATAACAGTGCGAATATACGAAACCAGTCTCAAGCAGTCTTCTTGCAGCGCAGCTCTACTACGAAGTTAATTCAACCTAACTAAACATTAAAAAAAATTCTACTTACCATAAATTTTATATAATTTTCGAATTAAAAACATGCATTAAGGGCTATTCTGCTGGACTTAAACGCGGCATCTCCCTTACAGCATTAAAGGTTTTTCTTGTCAAAGGCCTGGTATTTGTTTTAAGTTTAGAAATACTCTAGATCGCGTTGCTAGGAATCCGCATATAGTTATAAACCGAAGTTAGTTTACTTGAATGACAGTTTATGTATTGCAGTTTTATATACTATCAATTGAAACTAACTCTTTTACCTATAAATCCTGTCAATTCAAGCTGTCGTAAAAACGCAGTTGCATTGGTAAAGCTGTTTTTCATTCATTGTATCAAAAATAGTCCGCTTCCGTCCGAAGACAAGTTTGTTAAAGACGTCATCACACATTTAATAAAATATTGATATTTGACAGTTTCTTCGTTATCGGTATGTTTTTGGAAAGCTTGAACAAGTTCTTTAAAATCTGCACAATTGTATAGTTTAAGCCGTAAAGGATATAAAAAATATCACTTAACTTGCAAATAATTTATTTTCTCTTTCTTTTTTTCTTTGAGAGAAGTTTTTGGATACCCATAATCCCTGACTAAATAATAATATTTCCTCTTTTTTTTTCATTACAAAATTTTTCATTATTCCATCATTCGAACTTTTAATATTCCATTGCACCAGTGTCCATCGCAAATTGAATGCCGTTAATTTAAGTATAAGCCCGCCGTTAAATTTCTCATCAATATATACGCCCAATTAAATCCCATTATCCGAATCAAATGAAGCCGGTTTCAATACCGAATATCAAATATTTGGAAAATCGTATGTTCCTTTATAAAAGTGTAGGGGAGAGTGGGGGCTATTGGGACGCAGGGCTAATGGGACAAGGGCCCTAAAGCTGGGAAAAATATACTTTTTTACAAACTTTTCTACACTACAGCATTGTAACAGTTAGACTTCACATTTTAACAGCCAAAGATCAGCCATTAAACGCATGTGCTGAAGTGGAGATAAGAATAGTTGTTTTGGAGAATTGAGAGTTTATTAAAAGTGCACCTTGTTTTTCACTTTTGAAGTATCGAATAAAAACTTTCTATGAATTAAACTATAGTTTTAGATAGATGAAATATCCTAGATTAAGATAGTATAGGTCAAATACTGTGGTGAAGTACAAGTGCTTCTGTGTTGGGTCATTTATAAAAAAACAACACAGTGGGGTCTAATGGGACAGAAACGGTGGGGTCTAATGGGACGCGAATAAACCTAGCTTTGTATGCTTCTCTCGAAGAATCTATATAAATCTCTAATACCTTATTCAGTCAAGTTGCAAAAAACTTTTTTAAACTTAATTTACTTAATTTTTTAAACTTTTTTGAACTTTTTTCATCGTATAATAAGTGAAAGTTCAAGTAACTTTATTGGTGACATATTTCCACCTGCAATTTCATTAATTACATCTGAACAGAGCTTGGTGAAGATAAATAAATTGTTGTTGGTAAATTTTGCTAGGAAGCAAGCTATTTTTTATTCGTCGAATTCCGAAAAAAAAGGCGATGAAATAAAAATGTTCTTTAGAATGATCTGAAAAAGTCGAACGATGGTAAGCTATTTGAAGACAAAGACGGTCTTTTAAATCCTTGTACCTTGAAAATGAGGACAAATTTTAGAAGATTTAGTTATGAAACTAAAGATTCAGCTATAAAACAACAAAAATTATGAAATAATATCAACAAAAATTATGGCAGCATCTTCGATTTTGAGTTTTAACTTTGATATTTCATCTTTCAATGGGAAATAATGTTTTTAAAAAATAAAATTTCGTTATGTATACATTATCTTAATGGAACATGCTTTAAATTTTCATTTTCTGATTCATTTTCCCTTTTCTTAATATATTATTAAAGCATCATTTAGCATGTCCCATTAGCCCTGCACCCTGTCCCATTAGCCCCCACATATGGGGGCTAATGGGACATTTACATGTTTGTATAAAATGCTCAGCAACCTAAATATGGTAATGTTTAAACATTTGTCGAATGACTTTTTAAGTAAATGAATGTTCAGTTTATGAGCTTGTAAAATAAGAAATTAAAATTCTTTTATTTTTGCTGAAATACAGAAGTTGAAAAAATTTTGTCCCAATAGCCCCCACCCTCCCCTACATACCAAAAAAATAAACGAGTATTTGTTAGTACCCAAATTGATTCAGTTGATTTTTTAGCACTGACAAACTGACATCAGTATATTTATGCCAATAGAGTTACAATCCCCACTTGACATCTTGACTCCTTTGAGTTCAGAAGAAAGTGGTTCACCATGTCTGTTAATCGTTATTGGGAGGTCATTGGTCTGAATATTGCTACTTGCTATTCCCTTAAGGGGGTACAGTAAACCAAAATCAGTGAAAAAATCAAAAAAGAAATTATTAGCTTAAAATACTATTACAAACTTTATTAATAACTAGGGGGCTCTGCCCCCTGCTCGCTATCGCTCGCCAACCCCCCGGAATTGCTGCGCAATTCCATTGACCGCTTCGCGGCCGGTAGGGATTTTCGCCCTTGCTTGCTTCCGCTCGACAACCCCCTAAAATTGCTACGCAATTTCTCTTTGTTTGCTCCGCAAACAAAAATTTTAGACTAATTAGTGGGTACTGCCAATGCAGGAATACTCATCTATACAACCTGCATTGAATAAAACATGCTTCCTGCTCATTAAACATAAATTATTCATTACCAGTTAAAGACGATTTGATTGGTCGATGCGATGACGTCAAACTCTTAAGCTTATTTAGTTACCACGATTGGCTCAGTGCGTTTTATCTTCACAAAAACATTTAAAGAACTGAATTTGTGATTCATTCACTGTTTACTAATTCAATATTTTTAATTTCATACTGCAAAAATTAATTCGAACAATCGGGAAGATATATTAGTTAAAAGGTCCCGACCAGCGGGGAGAGTGCGCCAGACGAAAAAGGGAAGATGCATCGGCTTCGGCTGTTTTTACCATAGAGTTAAGAAGTAGGAACAAAGGGGTCGATCTAAAGACATTTAAATAGGAAGGACTGCGCATTAAAAAAATCAAATAGGTCTTTTTGAAATATTGTTTTTTCCTTTGTTTCACGTGGAATATACCCAGCTTTCTAAAACTCATCAATATATTTCAAATTCAACAAATGTTCGACTTTTTAACCCTTTCAGTCCCAAAAATTTACTACACTACAGAAGCATCTGATATTCACAAAATAAGCTTATTTTAGGTCAAAATAAGAGTTCCATAAGAAAAAAATTCACTTTAATTTTTTATATGGTTTTTGAAATGATGCCAAAATTGTGTTACTGTGGAAAAAACAAAATAAAAATATATATTACCTAAAAACCCTTCGAGTTATATATTTTAAGGTATCTGACCATATTATTAAAAAAAAATAGTAATTATTTTAACTGAAATAGTTTAAATTGTGTTTTAAATATGTGGAACTGAAGTGAACTTTCAAAAATCAGGTGAAACGCTTCTTAGCTTTTTTCTAAATAAATAAAAAAAATAGTAGTTCTGACTTCTATTGAGATTAATATAAAATATTGTCTTATAGAACAAAGTGTGAAGAATCGAATGATGTGTGTTAGGATGTCATAACGGGACATAAACATTTGGAAAAAAAAAATTTGAAAGTGATGATTCCAAACGGCATCACTGGGACTGAAAGGGTTAAATATAAATAACTCAAAAACTACGATTGCAAAACAGTTTTTTTTACCCAAATTGTACCAAAAATATTCTACTTCTAAGCTGCCAATTTCCAGACCATTAATTTAATTGACTTGGTTTTCCATCCCTAAGCTGCTTTACTATTGAAGCGCAGTCCATTCTATTTAATGTCTTTGGGTCTATCAATTCAAATTTATTGAAGCAAGGTTGTCAGGTTTTTCGAGCTACTGCTCATAACAAACCGGCACTGAGGTAGCCCAAGATGCACCGCTTTAGCAGATTTTTTCAGCTACCGCCCAAAAGATTAATTATAATTAGAATTCTAACAACGCTGACTTAATCATGAATATGATTCTTCAGTATAAAAGAGCTTTTAGAATGAATTCCCTCGATAGAAAGTATAGTTTATAAAGAACGCAATTACTAAAAGTATGCAGAACTATATAAATTTTACTTGTGAAGGGGTGTGTGACAAATCCTTTTTTTATACCTCTCTTTACAATTAGGAATTGCACAAGCATTTGGCATATTGCACAAAACGTTACTAAATTAAGACATTCACGATTGTTTACATGCTCAGAGATTAAAAGAATGTAATTAAATATTCATTATAAAAGCCAGAAGAAAAAAATCAGAAATTTGCGCAAAAGATCGTCTGCAAAACATTAAAAAAACCACCAAGCGACTGTGATTGTTAGAAACCCACGTGACTTGGAAATAGCTGCAAGTCGCTACTTCGGCTGGCCAGCTGATATTCAGGTCTGGCGACAATTTCGAATAGTTCGTAACGCAACGGTAACGTTAAGTTGCCATATGTAGCAACCTTTCACCTTTTGGCGATTTGTGATGTTTAGGACATAATGCTAATTTGCAAAGGGTTTTTGAGAAAAAAAGAGTTTCCGTCGGTTTTTTCCCTAAAAAACCGGTTTCCGGTTCAGACCGGCCTTATAAAAAACTTTCTTTTCTGTCAAAACCGGGGCCATAATACCGGTTTAAAAAAACGGTTTCAGTTTTACATCCCTAACCTGCTTTACTATTGAAGCGCAGTCCATTCTATTTAATGTCTTTGGGTCTATCAATTCAAATTTATTGAAGCAAGGTTGTCAGGTTTTTCGAGCTACTGCTCATAACAAACCGGCACTGATGTAGTCCAAGATGCACCGCTTTAGCAGTTTTTTCAGCTACCGCGTATAACATAGTAGTCGAAACTATGGAAACTGTCACTGAGTATCCCAAGATGCACCGCTCCAGCCTGCTTCTTTTCTGCGCTACTGCACACATACGTATAGACCGCTCTATTCTCTTTCCTAACTCTATGGTTTTTACGGGTAGGGGGGGGGGGGGTATTTTACATATATATTCCGACTTGTGTGCTTGCTCAGTGAGTCGCTTATAAGTCTTCGTCAAGTAAGACAGACACAGAAAGATTTTTTACTGTCACATAGAGAGGAAGTACACCCAGGGCGAAGGCGGGAATCGAACCCGCGCCCGTTACAGCACGCAGACTGCTGGCCTGCGATGCTTACCACTCGGCCATCCGGGCCCCATTATGGTTTTTACGATCCGTGGCCGGAATCTCAAGACCGATGCCAATAGTTGAAACATAAGCTAGGTTCCGTGGGACTGCCCTAGGGCATCACGTAGCTCTAGCGCTAAGAAACTTTCTCGACCAAAGACACGGAATGCAACCTGAAGCAGCCCTGGCACAAAACAAGCCCACCGGCCACACTTACTTTCCGCGTTTCTGACGTTTCTGATTGGCTGAAGCCGTGTAAGTCACGTGGCTTTCAAGCGTACGACAATTACAATTTTATATTATATAGAGATAGAGATGTCACAAAGTATCAAGACGATTGGAAAAATATTTTTGGCATTAAAAGCCATTTTAATGTCATGGCTTCGTAAGGAAATGGGTTAACAATAAAAACTTTAAACGCGTTTTTCTCAGAACTTGATTTTTTGAACTGCTATGTACCTTTTCTCAAAAACTATGCTATGTTATCTCGTAAACTTTTTTTACATGATGTAATACATAGTATAGATCAATCTGAGGTTATACATTTTAATAAAACTAAAGTGAAAAAAAAATTTATGGGGCAAAAAAGTTAAAAATTTCATGATTTCTTGGGTACTTTAAAACTTATTTTATTTAAAAAAAAAATCTAACAGTCATTTTAAAAAAACTTTTAACCTCAGATTAATATATAAGGTTGGTATAACACACACAAAATTTTAAGATGATCTGATCAGTAGTTATTGTGAAAAGGTACATTGCAATTGGCCAGTTTAACATTACCGATATACAACATACTGAACCCCCTTAATCTATGCGGGGAAAATGAGCGTTCAAATGACCGTCCCTCAACGTATGAGCGAACTCTGGATCCCTTGATTGACAAGGGGGCTAGAAGAGCCGCCATGGGTGACTTTGAAAGTGATCATTAACGGCTGGTTTCCGCTGCCTGCAAAATCTCCGACCGCATATCTCTCCATCCTCATCCCGAGCGTCCGAGTTCAGCCGCGGGCTCTATCCCGTCGTTTCCCCGGGCGGGGAACATCTTCTCCCCCAGCTGTCTTCCGATGCCCTGCTTCCGTTCCCGAAAAGAGCCTCTTGCCCGAGATGTCCAGACCGCAAAGCTACTAACTAAAGCCATTATTAGACGGTACAGACGTCGCTCGTTTAACCCTTTCCGACCGGACTCGCACGATTGTGCGGGTAGTAAGGAGAATGTTCAAGTTCTTCAAAAATATCGATACTGAAGCCTTTTTACTTGTACCATTCGTTATTTGTATAAAAATGACCTTGTTTTCAATGAGTTGCTGGCATTAATGCTGTTTAACGCATTTTTTTTCGATAAAACTCCAAATTTAGTCTCTTAATTTAAATCAGCGCCACCTGACCGCCGGTCGAAAAGGGTTATACCACTTTTGGTTCAGCAAACGAGAACGGCTACGTCATGCGTGACATCGCAAACTTAAAAGCAGTATTATCGCGGTATTAGAGGATGGGGTATAAGGAGGAGGCTCGATCATGATGTCACGACTGAACTTCGTTTTTGATTGGAGCAGCCGTTCGCTCAGCAAAGAAGTAGCGTATTTTTTCACGTCGACTCGAAAAAACTCCAAACAACATCCCGCAAACTCTGACTCTCTTAACCTGAATCCCCTTATTTATCCATGGCACTGCGTAGCGTCCATTTACCTAGATGGGTCTCCCCCTTTGTATATACGTAATTCATATGTTTAGTTCATGAATAAATCATTGATCTTGATTTATGCACTGACATTCTTGTTTATTATTCTAAACACGGACTAGTACTATCCATTGCAAACGATCTAGCCTTTGGCAATTAACCCTATTTTTGGCAAATTATTTCATTATTTTTAGACCGTTAGATATCACTTTAAAGAAGGTTTGCAAGTTGATGATACATTTACGCAGTTGAAAGTTTTAGTCATACTTTTATTTCGTTTTTTACCTCTATTGGTTTCTATAAATGTATTTAAAGGAGGAAAAAGTTACAATTTTATAAGTTACACAGTTAAATAACGAAAAATTATAAAATAACATTTTCTTCATTTTATACAAAGTAATAACTGTGCGTACAGTAGCCCTGTTGCTTGTCCTTAATTATCGGTTTCGTCACTTGATAACGAAAATACGAAACCAGTCTCCAACAGTTTTCTTGCAGCGCAGCTCTATTACGTCGTTAATTTAACCTAACTAAACGTTAAAAAATGTCTAATACTTACTAGCTTTTTTTTATAAATTGAAAAAAAAATGCATTAAGGACTAATCTGATACGTATTCTTTAACTTTCTAACAGCATTAAAGACCTTTCTTGTGAAAGGCGTGGTATATGTTTTAAGATTAGAAATAGGGTAAAGCGGGGTGAGTGGGACCCAGAGACATAACATAGAGTGGACTGCGCATTAATAGTAAAGCAGCTTAGGGATCGAAAACCAAAACCGGTTTTCAAAAAACCGGTGGTCCCGGTTTTGGCTGAAAACCGGTTTTTTTGTATGAGGCCCTTTGGAACCGAAAACCGGTTTTTTAGGGAAAAACCGATGGAAAATGGAAAACCGTTTTTTTTCTGGAAAACCGCCATCCCTTGCAGATTAGCATTATGTCCTAAACATCATAAATCGCCAAGAGGGGAAAGGTTGCTACATGTGGCAACTTAACGCTACCGTTTCGTTACGAACTATTCCAAATTGTCGCCAGATCTGAATATCAGCTAGCAAACCGAAGTGGAGACTACCATCAATACCCAAGTCACGTGGGTTTCTACCAATCACGGCAGCTTGAATTTTTTTTAATGTTTTTGCAGACGATTTTTTGAGCATTGTTGGTATTTTTCTCTTTTGGCTTTTATAATAAATATTTAATTACATTATTTTAATCTCTGAGCATGAATCGTGAATGTTGTATTCTTAATTCAGTAACGTTTTGTGCAAGATGCCAAATGCTTGTGAATTCCTAATTGTAAAGAGGGGTATAAAAAAGGATTAGTCACACTTCACGGGTAAAATTTATTTAGTTCTGCATACTTTTAGTAATTGTGTGTTTTTCATAAACTATAATTTCTATTGAGGGAATTTATTCTAAAAGCTCTTTTATACTGAAGAATCATATCCATGATTAAATCAACGTTGTTAGAACTCTAATTATAATAAATATTTTGGGCCAAGTCAATTAAATTAATGGTCTGAACATTAGACTGCTTAGAAGTAGAATATTTTTTTACAATTTGGTCAAAACGAAACCTGTTTTTGCAATCGTGTTTGAGTTATTTATATTTAAAAAGTAGAACATTTGCTGAATTTGGAATATATTGATGTGTTTTAGAAAGTTGATTTATTCCAGGTGAAATAAAGGAAGAAGCAATATTTCAAAAAACATTTGATTTTTTTAAAAATCGGACCGTTAGAACGAAAGTTATAGAGACGGCAGAAAATGTTAACCATGTCAATTACCAACTTATATTACAGCAACACTCTACATAAACCTACTAATGTTCTTTTAAATTAATTTTTAATAAAGAGTCCACATTCAATTGTTCAAGTAATCTTAAATAGACGCACAAAATCAAAGAAATAATCTTAAGAGGATCTTAAAATACTAGCGATTCATCCTTGCTCCTTTCCAAGCTTCTTTATCATAACATTAGATTGTCGGCCTCTGTGTTCAGGTCGTTGTGGAAAAACTCGGCAAATGGTAAACTCGCCATAGACGCGAGCCAAACGCGACACAGTCATGTGACTGTGTAAGTTAGATGTTTAGGACACTTTAGGTTTGCCAATGCGCAGTCCACTCTATGATATGTCTCTAGTGGGACCCCTTATCGGTATAATTCGACTTCAGATACTCATAGCACTGGATGTAATAGGCCTAAAATATTTTTTTCGTGGTCCATTCTCTCGTATGTTATTACTGTACTTATGGCAATCTTAAAACAGTTTCTTCGGTATCGGTATGTTTTTTAAAAACTTGAACAAGTCAAGTTCGTTATTACCTGCGCGATTGTATAGTTCATGTCGTAACTAGCAATATTTTTTTAGTTACATTTATATTAGAACCGTTATTAGAACTTTCAATATTCCATTGCTCAGTGTTAATTGCAAATTGAATACCGTTATTTCAAGTATACGCCGTTAAATTTCTCATCAGTGTGTATGTACCCCAAATGCGTCGGTTGACTGTTTAGCATGGTTAACTTACATCAGTCAGTATACTTATTTCAAGATCTTTTTACACCATTAAATGTCGCTTTAAAGTGGGTTTGCAAGTTGATGATACTTTTCCATAGTCGAAAATTTTAGTCACAGTTTTATTTCGTTTTTTTTTCCTCTATTGGTTCCCATAAATGTATTTAAAAGAGGAAGGATTTATAGAATAATAAATAACACGATTAAATATCGAAAAAATATAAAATAAACTGTTCTTCATTTTACATAGTATTAACTGTGCTTTCAGTGACCTTGTTAGGTAATGTTGTTTGTCCGTAATTATTGGTTTCGTCACTTCATAATAGTGACAACGAAACCAGTCTCCAACGGTCTTCTTGCAACTCTAGTACGACGTTAATACAGCCCAAATAAAAGTTTAAAAAAATGCATCTACTTACCAACAATTTTATATAATTTTCTAATTAAAAACATGCATTAAGAACGATCCTGCTGCAGTCGTGCATGTGAAATAAATGGAACATTAAAGGCCTTTTCTGCAAAAGGCCTGGTGCTTATTTAAAGTTTAGACATTCTCTAGCTCGTATTGCTAATAATCCGTATTAATTTCTAAACCGAAGTTAATTTAACTGTATGACATTCAATTTATTCCTGTTTCAGACACTATCTTTTGAAACCAACTCTTTTAAATATAAATCCTGTTTATTGAAGCTGCCGTAAAAACGCAGTTACATTTATTGTATCAAAAGAAGAGAGTCCGGCTTCCGTCCTTAATGAAGACAAGTTTGTTAAAGACGTCTTCATTTAATAAAATATTGATATTTGACAGTTTCTTCGTTATCGGTATGTTTTTAAAAAGCTTGAACAAGTTAGTTATTACCTACTCGATTGTATAGTTCAAGTCGTAACATGATACATTTTTTTTACTTCCAATTTTTTTATTATTATTTTTTTTCATTATTCCGTTATTCGAACTTTCAATATTCCATTGCTTCTGTGTCAATTGCAAATTGAATACCGTTATTCAAATATACGCCTGCAAATTTCTCAGCAATTTGTATGTACAATAGAATTCGTATTATCCGAGTCAAATGGGGCCGGTTTCAATTCGGGAAAATCCAATATTCGGAAAATTGTATTTTTCTTTATAAAAGTGTGCATACAGAAAAATAAACGAGACTGTGTACCCCAAATGCGTCGGTTGACTATTTAGCACTGACTAACTTACATCAGTTTACTTATTTCAAGAGTTTTTAGACCATTAAATGTCGCTTTAAGGTAGGTTTGCATAAATTTTCCACCTCTTGATCTTTCTTTCTTTATATATATTAGTAGACTAACCGATATCTAAAACCAATTCTCAGCCGAACTCAGTCGAGTCAACTGATACTTTAAGTTAGTCGAAGGTTTTTGATATTTTTCTGGATGTGTTTTAATTTACTACTGGACGTATGTTGGAAATGATAGAAAAAAATATTTTTAAAACAAAAAAAGTTTTTAATTGAATGAAAAGACAACGCTAAAATACACACACATTTTAAACGTACTGGTGGTTGAATAAATTGAGCAGAATGATGCAGTTACACTTTAAATAATCGGAGTTCGACTCTACGTCTATTTCTTGAAACACTTTAAAAATAAGAATCCTAAGAAATTCAAACTGCATCTTGCAATTACCCAATGACTTTATTACTGATCCAACGAATACAAACGAAATTCAAATCTAACAATCTTAACATTTTCTCATTTCAGGGGCCGTCAGCCTACGCCTGGTCTCTCTGGAAGTTCCGGACAAGGTCATCCGAGGTCAAGGCACCAAATTAACGTGTGGTTATGACCTCGAGGGCGACGTTCTCTACTCCATCAAATGGTACCGGGACGACGTCGAATTCTTCCGATATGTCCCGACTGATAAACCCCCTGGACAGTTCTTCCCTCTCACGGGCATCAAAGTGGATGTAAGTATCCTTTTGAATGTCCTTCATGGATATTGAGAAAAGATAACGGGACGTGTCTGGGGAATAGGGAAGTAATTCTGGAGATAGATTAGAAAGTATGGATATGGATGGGGTCGGGGATGTGCTATGGTGGTATTTGTTCTTGTTTTTGGTTCAAAATAATTATATTAATATTATTGAGTATGATTATCGTCTGTAGTGTGTAATAAATCTATGTTTAAACATATAATCATGCAGGAAATAATAATATGAAAGATTGTAGCGAACATAAATTGTCCTTCCTTAACCCATTAATGCCTGGCGTCCCTTTTTAGGGACACTTTTAAAAAAATTTCGCAATTTTTAATGAATCAACTTTTCAATTAATAAATTGCTCCGTTGTATTCAATAGTTTATATTTCAACTGACCCAAGGGCATTGATGTTGTTTAAGGCAACTTTTCCGGTAAAACTCTTAACATTTTAGTCTAAAAACCTTAAATTAGCGCCACCTGAAAGGGTCTTAATGGGTTAATATTTTTTTCTTCATATCTCTGCATTTTAAGTTATATAAGTGGCAAAACGAGAAAACAATCTTAAACAACGGTAAAATCTCACCTAAACTAGACCGGTATCATAGTAAACAATAAACAAGCTTATTCTATCCTTTTAAATTCCAGGAACCAACCTTTCTTTTTAACCCATTCATCTCCCCTCTCCCCCTATACACATATCGCCCGATTTCTGGAAGTCGTGTCCTTCTCAAACGGCAGTACTCCTGTTGCAATCTAACCTATCCCATACGGAGTTCAATGAAACCATTCATCTACAAGTCCCCAACTGTATTTATTACTTACAAGTAACAATTATCCCTTAAAAATTGGACATAAGTGGAACGGTCCAATATCCTTTAACCGGTACTTTTCACTCACTCATTCAGTTCTTTGTAAGATTTTTAACACATTTGGAATTTTGGAAAACATAACTAAACTATAATGGACTTCAATAAAGAGAAAATCCTTCTCAATTGACGATGAAGGCAGTCAATCAAGGATATGTAAAGATTTGTCTTTCATTCCAAGTACACAGTTTCCAAAATATTGAAAAATCGTAATTCTACTATTATTTTCTTATTGTATACTTCGAAGATTAATCAATTCAATTTTAAAAATATTGTTTTTTAATAATTTTTAAATCCAATTTATTTATTCAATGTATTTAACCTTTTATACGCCAGCGTTCCAGCATATTATTTAACCTCCTTTATAGCTCGGAATAATTTTAGATGTGGAAAATTAAATTACACGAAAGGCGAATTTTAAAAAATCGTTGCAATTTTTTTTAGGAGTATGACATTGATGCTGTTTAAGGCAACTTTTCCGGTAAACTCTTAACATTTTAGTCTCATAACCTTAAATCAGCGCCATCTGAAAGGGTCTTAAAGGGTTAAGATGTGTAAAAACCATTGCTATAATTTTGTTTTGAAAGCCTTATATCTTATTAAAAAAAATTAACTAAATTGGTAATAGTGAACCACGGTACCTGTATAGTGTACCAAGTGTTGGTTCCGTAAGACGATTCACTATGGACATATCGACTGTATTTTCATTTGATTATTGTTAAATCATTTATAAAATTATTTTATTTTGTGTACATTTTATGAAACTAACATTCAACCTTCTTTTATATTTGCATTTGTTTTTAGTGTAACATATTTTTACATAAAATTATTTCTAATTTTCCTTTGATTAAATGACATATATCAAACTGAATCCATGTAGCATATTTAACTTTACATAATTACATAAACTTGTATCGTAATACTATGATTTTAAATATGATCTACAGCCCACGAAAATAGATCTTAAGTTAAAAGTTTAACTTTTCCCCAAAACACAAATTTCGTTATACATTTTGAATTTCAAACAAGATTCTGCACTACTAAAAAAATTCAAATGCACATTTTATCAAAGGATAAGCCTTACGAATAAAAACTTTTAATAGAGTATAGCAAATAAAATATTTGTGCAAAATAAAATGAGGCTTTCATATACAGGGTGATTATAAAGAACCTTCTCCAACATCCGCGCATCTAGAGTCCGTTCGAGTTAACCGATCGAGATGAGATTTCAAATATAGTTATTTGGAGGAATGCGCTCCAGATTCTGCGAATTTCATTACAGTGGTGCTCACGGTTACGGTTATAGTGACAGAAACTCAAAAATTTCGAATAACAACACCTACTTTTTCCTGCCTCAGAATGTTCAGCGCATGCGAAGACCAAAAATAGCGTTGAAACGGCACCGATATGTCCAAAAACCGACGTGTTAAATATAACCATTTAAGACCGGCCATCAGATAGCGCTGATTAAGGTTATGAGACTTACTGTTAAGAGTTTTATCTAAAAAAAAATGGCTTAAACAGCCAACAAAACACGATCTGTGCGCACGCAGTATATTTGCATATGACTGAGGCGCGCACTCAGTAAATTTGCTGTTTAAGGCCTTTTTTCGATGAAACTCTAAACAGTTAGTCCATAAACTTAATCAGCGCTATCTGATGGAAGGTCTTATGTGGTTATTTATTACACGTCGCGTCGGTTTTTAGACATATCGGTCCCGTTCGAACGCTATTTAAGGTTTTCGTATGCGCTGAACATTTTGGGACAGGAAAAAGTAGGCGTTGCCATTGAAAATTTTCGAGTTTATGTCACTATAACCGTATCCGTGAGCCCCACTGTAATGAAATTCGCAGAATCTCGAGCGCATAACTCCATATAACTATATTTGAAATCTCATCTCAATTGGTTAACTGGAACGGACTCTAGAAGCGAAGATGTTGGCAAAGTTTCTTTATAATCACCCTGTACTTCTTAATTATTACACAATTATTCATAAATGATTTGCTTAAAAGACTTGTGTAAAGGTATCTTCTGTTGTATTGAGTGACTAATCTATCCCATTAAGAGAAGCTGTCAAATGGCGCTGATTTAATGAGACTAAATTTTAGAGTTTTATTGAAAAAATACCTTAAACTGCATCAATGACAGCAACTGCTTAAAAACAAAGTCATTTTTATACAAATAACGAAAAGTACAAGTCAGCTGCTTCGGAATCGATATTTTTAATAAGCTTGAGCATTCTATTTTATACCCGCACGATCGTGACAGCTCGGTCTTAAAGGGCTTCCTAGAATAATGATTTCAAAAGAAAATATAATTTTTCAATAAATAAATTGAAAGTTTGACTACCATTTTTTACTACTACTTTAATTCTCTAAAATATTAATTATACTCAATTTTTAGTTTAAACGTATTTCAACTTCTGCATTCAAGTTTGTAATTTTTGAAATTCGCTGAAGATATAACATTTTCTATAAACATCTATATAGGGTAAGGTGGGGTAAGTGGGCCATTGGGGCAAGTGGGCCGCCCCCCTGGCATTTCCCGAGTTATGGACGTAAAAAAAGATCTGTTGCAATATTTTAACGTATTTACCTCAATAGATGCAGGAAACATTATGGCATCATTTTCATTTAAGTATGTAACAAGGTACAAACCTTTTTGTGCAAATTTTTTAAATTGCATCTTTTCGTAATTCACTCCATCATACTATTTTTTAAATTTATTTCCAAACGGTTCATGATAGAAAACAAACTGTTATATATTTTGAAAGTGTATAAAACATAGTATATTTTTGTAGTGTCATGTATTTGTGATGTTGATAAGGTTAAAAGAAAATTGGGGTGGCCCAGTTGCCCCGCGTTTGGGGTAAGTGGGCCACCACAATGGCGGGGTAAGTGGGCCACCCCTGGCACACTTGCCCCAACTCTTTAATATACTTAAAAAAAGTCATATTTACTGATTCATAGGGTTAGTCATATACACTATTCATAGTCCTATTCATTGGCATAGGCCAGTTTAAAATCTGTAGCCCTAACATTTTTTTACACTACATGCAAAAATGACAAGATGAAAATTAACGTATTTTTTCTTGTAGTAAGCTTGCAAGCCAGAAAAAGTTGCTATGTTGGAACTATTAAAGATATATCATTACTTTTTTTTTTCAAACACTCAAAAAATCATGAAGATTATTCCACTTGCCCCGCCATATCTCTACCAGTTATGTATAAAAATATATTAGGGGGGTGGCCCACTTACCCCACCTTGCGGGGCAAGTGGGCCACTCGGATGACCAAAACGAAAAACATATTTTTTTATTTATTTTTTGTCAATTTGTGTTAAGATTGTCATGGGTACAGTAATAACATATGAGAGAATGGACCACAAAAAAAATAAATTGTTAGGCCGATTATATCCAGTGGTATGAGGGTCTAAAGTCGAATTCTGCTAAAAAGGTGGCCCACTTACCCCACCTTACCCTAGTAAAAGTCAAACATTATAAACACCCTGTATATCGTGTTAATTTCGGCGTCAGGTACGATGTCTCTCCAAGTTCCGTTGGGTGCCCGCTCAGGTGTCGACCTTGTCACTTGATGAGGGTTCTAAATTACGAGGCGTTATTAGCTGTCTTAAAGCTCCTAATGTAGGCTAGAACTAAGCAGCCGGAAACGATTACACTTAACTACACTGCATCGTGTAAATAACCTTTGTCGTTGATTTTCGAAGCTGTTTAAAGCATAGCGCGTAACTTTTGCGAAAATTTCAAAATAATTATTTTAATTTTGATTCATTTTACATTAATACAAAACATATTTAAATTAAATACATTTTGCTTCAGCAAGCTGAAACATATTTTTTTTTTTTTGCATTCATCTCAAACCATTATTTGATTGAATCAAAATAAACCTGTCACACAGTCATTTTACCTCCTGGTTCTGCATTGCTGAAAGCGATAGCCCTCCCAAAATTTACGCCAATACATCGACTCGAATAATTCGATGAATGCATGTTCAAATCACATGCACCCAACAATATACCCAACAATATACCCACTTTCAATCATTCAGCCGGCATATTTGTCCAACTAGTTTGACAGAACTCTAATTCTTATTTTAGTCAAAATGTATTATGCTATTACTTACCAAAATTTTAAATTATACCGGCTATATTAAACGTATTAGACAGTATTAAACACACTGACACTATTAAACATATTCCAATAATAATAAACTAATCGAAAACTTAAAACATTATAAAACATTTCTTAGAGAGATTAAATATATTTTTACAGTAATAAATCTACTAGCAATGTTAAAAATATTCGTTTAAATAAGTAAACACTCATATGGTGTGTTTATAATTAAAATCTAAGTTCTACGCCATATAAAGAAATTTAATGGAAAAACTCAGAGTCAGATAAAATCTTATACATTTTTTTAAGAGTAGTTAATATAATCAGTCTTATTACAATTAGAACCAAGATTTCAGCCCTTATTTTTACATGAAAAACACATAATAGAAAAAATTATAAGGCAAATTGATATTGTTTCTTGTATGTAAATTAGTTGTTATCAGCATAGTAAAAAAGAAGAATTATAAAACTCGACGTCCCATTTTAACCAGGGACGTTTCAACTAAATACCATTACAAATGAATTGCCTTATGACATAATGTAACATTATAGCATATGTAAAATTCCTCACGAACGAATGGACAAGACGTCACAGCTAAGTCAAACATAGTCTTATACCCTACAAACAAATCAACCGACAACTGATTTGTAGAAACTACAACGACCACGCCTATTATGACGTCACAGCACGTCATACATTGCCCGCAATTAAACCATGCTTCGCCTCGTTAGCATCGTCCATTGTGGGTTCCGTATTTGTACCATGCTTCTGAGGCTAACACAGACGGCATCGCATGCCCAATCAAATATTGTCCTTTTATTTGGAAGTACGGTAATCAGTTAGGAAATAAATTCCTCTCCTTCCTCTTTTTCAAATTCTTTTTTTTTGGGGGGGGGGTGAGAGTGATAATTTTCAAAACATATACAGTTATTATAAGAACTCTTAAAGACAGAGCATTAACACAGCAACTTAGGAGGCATCATAATTTGAATTCGCGGATAAGCGACAAGGTGCATATATATGGCACCCAATAGAACTTGAAACATCGTCGCACGCTAATGCCGTCGTAACTTTAGATTGAATAAAGACAGTGTAGCTTATTCGACAATTGAGTGAATTTTTTTTCTACAAGAAGTCTAAAGTGCAATATTTGAAGGCCTCCTAGACTAGAGACAGATACCAAACCTACTAGCCGAGGGAAAGAACGAAGCACTAAAATTGCTCTCCATTTCCAAAAACTGGTTTATAGGGAAAACCAGTTAGAATTTGAAAAAAATGCAAGACTTTTTCTTTAATGATTTAAAAAAACATTGACTAAAATTCGATGTAGTCTTAAATGCATTTTTGTCAACCCAAGTTATTGGCCTATACCGTGTTCCATTGTGCTAAGTATGAATTACCGGTTCAAATAATAGGATTTGCAAGGCATTAAATTTGGGGGTTGGCAATGCTGACAACATCGGAAGTTATGTCGCTGAACTTTTGCTGTAAAGTTTGACAACGATCTAACTAACATTTAAATGATTTTTAATAAAAACTATTTGAAAATAAGCACTGTAATAGAGTCATGTGTAGTTAATATGAGGCATTTCTATACAACATTTTTAATTATGTATTATCACAAAAAAATCCACATTTTAAAAACAAAACATGTAATAAATTTAAAACTCATTTTTGCAAAAATGTGTGGTACAACTTTGTTAAACCAACAATGTAATTTTGTGACTGATCGGACCTAAAAGGATTTGGGTCCCATTCACCGATCCTCGTTGGTTAATGCGAGTACCTAAGGGCCAGACCTGAATAAGTCAGGGGCTAATGATTTTATGCGTGTTAATGTTTTCGATGATGAATGCCATTGTGTATTTAACAATAAAAAGTATTAATGCATAATTTTTTGTAGGATTATTATACATTGATAATTTGAAATATATGTATTTTAATGCTCATTTAACAATGTTGAGATGAACTAGTATACCTCGAAGGTGCGATAAGCCATGAGGCCATTAATAGGGACATACATATTATACCTTTGTAGTACATTTGGCTGCTCTAAGAGAGATGTTTATGAAATATGTAACATATTTCCTCATTATCTACATACCCAACAATCTTTCAAAAATTAAAAACATTTGAATAAAAAATGGTGGTCTGAAAATTCCTTTAGACAAAAATCAATGGATTTATGAAATAAAATAGTAATGTAGTTTTGCATTAAGAAAAAATCATGCCAAACAAGAGTTTGGAAAATGTAGAGATAGTAATGTATGATATGTATTAGAAACTAACTATATTCGATTAAGACCTAGATATCACGTTCGTGCGGGTATGAAAGAGAAAGTTCAAGCTTTTCAAAAATATCGATGCCGAAGCACCTAGCTGTCTTTTAACAGTCGTTAATTTGTATAAAAAATGACGCGTGGCTTTTAAGAAGATGCTAGCATTGATGAGATTTATTCATAAAATGTATTTCCGCGTTTTACTTTGTTTTAAAAAACGTTTCGTAAAAGAGACGCCTGGGTGATTTTCAGAATAATTTTCTTTTTACTGTGCCGACCTTTTTCGAAGGCGTGTAAAAAATTAACCCTCTTGTAGACGAAAAAATATTAGCGTGATAATTTTTTTTAACAAAACGTTTGAATAACCATGTTTTTAAGTTAATTATAGACATATCAACTTATTTATTAACATATATGGGTACTCAACACAGATTCATTGCTAGTTGAATGTGTTTGTGCTATTTTGCTTGAATTATTTAAAAATTAGTTTTTAATACTTTAGATCCAAAGGAAGAGAAAATTGCACGTCCTCGAATTAAAATGCAGTCTTCAAAGCGTCTTTTTTATATTTTCAAACAAGATATAAGATCTCAAATGAATTAATCATGCATTTTAATTAGAAAAACATGCAATGACCTTCATTTTTTTTTAAATATTGTAATATTGTTGTTTAATGTTCGTCCACTGGAGCTCTTCGGGAGAATTAGAAACGCAACTGTTATTTTGTAAATATTTTGAATATGTAATGACAACAACAAACACTAGTTCTTGGTTTCAACGTTGGCGAAATTCTTGAAAGCTCAATTGCGTTTGAGATTTTTAAGAAAATTCTGGTAAATATAGTGCGTAATTTTATTCAATTTCGCACAAATGTTATCTATATTTTGTAATTATACTGTTTAAATCTAATTATTAATTGTATATAAAATAATATATATCTTGTTAAAGATTCAATAGGTCTCACTTAATCTGCTAAAGAATTATTCCAATTTCTCCTGGGGACATCGACATTTTGTAATTTTTTTGTTTAAATCTAATTATTAATTATATAAAAATAATATATATCTTGTTAAAGATTCAATAAGTCTTACTTAATCTGCTTAAGAATTAGTCCAATTTCTCCTGGGTTAAGTGCCATACCAATATGTCACGAGTGTTAGTTGTTACCTATACAAAGCAACATTCATGAGAAGATATACATATTTTGTTTTTGACCTTCAAAGAGAGGAAACTGCTTGTTGCGTCAATTATTCGTTTCGGCCACGTGCAACATGTTTAATCACACATTTTGCAATGCGTTTTATGTATCTCACTTAAATTGGCACCATTTACCCAGCTAGTAAAATAGTAAAACAATTATTATACTTTTATAAACTTTCTATAGGACACGAAAAAAATATTAGCCGTAATTTGATTTTTGACTAACCAAGTAGCGAAAAACTGTTAAGATTTTTTTAAACTTCAAGTCATTTTTCCATGAATATAGGAGCAACGAGATAAAGGCTTAGATAATAAACATGGTTATTCAAACGTTTTGTTAAAAAAATTATCACGCTAATATTTTTTCGTCTACAAGAGGGTTATTTTTTTTCTTTTGAAGGTTGTTAAACGAAACCAATTTAATTGAAAGATATAAAACGCCCTGCAAAATAAATGTGTGATAAAACATAAAGTTTGCGTGGTTAAAATTCATAATTGATGTGTCAAGTAAATTTATTTTAATTATCAAAAAACGTTATAACACCGAGGTTCCTCCAAATTCAAGTCTTTTAAAAGTATGCGTTTCTCTTATTGACTAAAAATATTTTTAGTATCAGTTTTCCAAGATACAATATTGAAGTCATTTTTGAGTGTAATAGACTTTATCCAGGCTGAAATAGACATATTTTTGACAGAGTTTGATTGAAAAATACTTTTGTTTTTAGAATTGAAGTTATATTTTTTATTTGTTCACATATCTATGAATCGATCTAGATACTTTGGGGTGTATTTTTTAAAAGAAAAGCTATGTTTGCCCATGAAAAACCAATATTCAGAACAGTTAACTAAGATAAAAAAAAAGAACCAAGTGTTTAATAGAAAAGATTTTTCCATCCTTTCCTCACCTAAGATTATCTACTTCTCGAGCTAACTGAATATTTTATGCGAAAATAGCAAAAATAATCCTTTCAGAGACAACTATACTTCTTTGATTTATGAATGAGTAGAGAAAAATTCCTCGTAGGAGAAAAATGATTACGCTTCTAGGGGATTTTTCCAACTCGAAAAGCTAAAAGAGGTTGAAAAAAGTTTTAATTTACTAAGAGAAAAATCAAGATTTTTGTTGTTAATTTTGGTAAAAAGTACTATTTACTGTATGTTTTTACACGAGGGTTGTGACGTTAATAATAAATATTGAAAGCAGGTATCGATTGTGATTTTATACGTTTCGTTATCTTTTTCTGGTTAGGATGCAAACATTACTGAAGAATTTAAGGTTGGTACTTTGTTGAAATCAATAGTCCTATACAAAAAATTGTTGTTGTTTTTTTCAAATGTTGTCATTAATATTCCCAATTATTAAAATATGTCAAGTTTTTTTCTGATTACTTGAAAAATTTTGTACCTGATGATTATAATGTAGTCCTATTTATGCAAAGTGAAAATTTAATGAAATTATATATACGAGGTAAAAACAAGTTAATGTTCATAAAAATCTAGGAAAGCACATTAAAAATAACCAAAAGTTGTGAAAGACAACAACGAAATGCAAAATCAAAAGAAAATAATTGAGAAAAATTATGTTCTTCTCAGTTTTAGCCATTGAGTTTCTAAAGTTCCTTGGCAAGTTATTTTTTTTTGTTCAAGTTTAGTGCATCTTGTGTATTGGAAACTTTCTGTGCAAAATGGGTAGTCTAACGGAGTCGAATATCTTTGAGTGGAAATTTAATCTGATGTATATCTCTTTATTATTCTAAAGTATGTATTTCTTTTTTTTTTCGTCAAATTAACATGTTCTTTGCTCTGCAATTGTATGTTGGAAGTTAGCATTAGTTTGTCTGCCTGTTCGTAAAACGGGTTCAAGATTTTTTACATTTAAATGCTTATATTGCACCCAGAAAATAAGTCTTCATGTTATTAACCCTTTCAGTCCGGGTGATTCAATTTGGCCTCATCATCTATTCGATCCAAATTTTTAAAAAAATAATAGGGCTGACATCTATTGCGATTAATAAAAACTATTTTCGAATAGAAAAGAGTTTAGGAATCGAATGATGTGCTTTTTGATATGGCTATAGACGATCAGAAAAAAAATCTAAAATGTTGTTGCCAAATTGCCATTGGGACTGAAAGGTTAAATATAATGAGCCAGTTGACTGCTCACCGCTGATTTGACTCGTTACTGTTTCATACACAGTAAAACTGGCTTGTATATTAATGAGTAATATAAAAATAATCATGGTTGAAGTTTTGCTTTCCTTAATTATTGAAATTATGTAGATAGAGGATATCCCCAACGGTACGCAATTAAACTACCATATGAATGTCAATTTATTTATAGATTATGTAATACATCTTGTAATTTGACTTATTTTTTAATTAAAGTTATCTCGATCAAGCAACGGATCTGTCTACATTCGGGATGCGAGTCACCTGACGGCTGGAATTTATAAATGTGAAGTTTCTGCGGATGCACCATCCTTCCAAACAGTATCAGCAGAGGAATCTATGTCAGTGGAAGGTAAAGATAATTATTTAAATTTAATTTCATTAAATAAAAATTATATGACGACTTTTTCACTTGAAAGGGCTTCAGTAGCGTTCGCCGCACTTATGGTCTGAGGGATCGCAGTGGCAATGAAGAGCCAATCTTATAATACATTAAGAACAGCTAGTAGATGGCGCTGATTTAAGTTTATGAGACAAAATTTTAGAGTTTATTTTATCGAAAAAATGTCTTAGAACATCATCAATACAAGTAACTCCTTAAAAACAAAGTCATTTTTATACAAATAACGAATGTTACAAGTCATCTGCTTCGGTATCGATATATTTGAAAAGCTTGAACATTTTCTTTTATGCCCGCAAGTTCATGATAGCTCGGTTGGAAAGGGTTATTTCACGTTCGACAAAAGAAATTTATAAAAAAGAGCAAATTAATCAAGTAGATCAAAACCTCGAATTAATCAAGTAAAGACAATGTTAAACGCTGAAGCAGTTGCAATGTACCCGACTGTAAAATATTCCACAATTCAAATTATTTATTCTTCTAATTCTTTTCTCTACTTAACTGTACCTGAAAACCAAAGGCGATGTGGTTTTAGCTTTGGTCAGGTGTGAAAATGCAATTTACTAAAGGGAGAATGAGTCTAAATGACCGTGGTTCTTCAAAACAAAGTGCTTCTATGTAAAATCAATGAAAAAAATATTTGAAACAAAGTGAAAATAACAGAGGGCTTAGAAAAGTTTATTTAACCCTTTCCGACCGGGCTAGCACGATCGTGCGGGTATTAAAGAGAATGTTTAAGCTCTTCAAAAATATCGATACCGGAGCAGATGACTTGTACCATTCGTTATTTGTATAAAAAATGAGTTTGTTCTTAAGGACTTGCTGGCATTGATGCCTTTTAACGTATTTTTTTGCGATAGAACTCCAAATTTAGCCTCATAATTTTAAATCAGCGCCATCTGACCGCAGGTCGAAAGGGGATAAATATTAAATACTATTGAACCTTACTTTTACGGAGTTTTACACTTTGAGCAATATTAACATATACATTTATAATGGGGCACCCAAAGATTAAGTATACTTTTGCTATATCGTAAGGGTCTTAAACTAACTGAAAAAAATTTTATATTATAACAATCAATTTTTGTGTGACGTATTTTGAGTTTTCTTTATTCTATTCTAAATTTTCAACTGTAGTTTTTAATGTTTTCTGGTTTGTTGTTGATTGAAAGTTATTCAGACACGAGACAGAAATCAACGCTTTTCTGTCTGCTTATAAAGGGATACGTTTGTCAATGCGATGGAATTTGTCGAAATTTTCACTGACGTTTTATGAGTCTAAACCAATAATACGAGAGCTAGCAACATCGGAAAAACAAGCATTTCAGGTGGGCCAGTTTTAAGATATGCTATCTCTCTCACTCTCCCGGATATCATACGGGCTATCTGGCTGGCGGTAGTGGTTGCGTTCCTCAGTGCGCATCCTACTTATACAAGTAAAATATTGATTTTTCAAATCATTTTAGGACGTTTTATTTTATTATTATTATTTTTAGTGAACTTTTTGCAACATAAATCTATTATTGCCAGACATTTTTATTGTTGTTTAAGCTGTGCCAGACGCTAATTTTGATTTAAAAAGCTCAAGTGTTGCCCAAATTACCTGGAACAGACGATATATTACAAGTGTTGCCACATGGTATTGTGCAATGAATGACGATGACGTAATTACAATGATCGGTGAGTTCACACATGAGCAGGTAATTTGGACAACACTTGAGCTTTTTAAATCAAAATTAGCGTCTGGCACAGCTTAAACAACAATAAAAATGTCTGGCTATAATAGATTTATGTTGCAAAAAGTTCACTAAAAATAATAATAATAAAATAAAACGTCCTAAAAATGATTTGAAAAATCAATATTTTTCTTGTATAAGTAGAATGCGCACTGGTGAACGCAACCACTACCGCCAGCCAGATATCCCGTATGATATCCGGAAAAATGAGAGAGATAGCATATCTTAAAACTGGCCCACCTGAAATTCTCTCTCAAAAACGTTGCTAGCTCTTAGACTACAACTATAGCAAGCTTCATTTGTTGTAACTATTTTTCTAACGTACTACGAATACAAACAAACAAGCAAACAAATAAACAATAATCGAAATATCGTATTTTTATTTCTATTTCTGCAAAAAATTAGGTATGTTGTATTTGTTCTGTCATAACACTGCATAACCAGCATCGTTATATCTATTATTACGAACTAATTTTACTGCAAACGGTCAAACAGAATTCGCTCTTGAATATGTTATGCATTGATTTATCTCATTACAAAATTTTAACATTTTTAAACAGATTTATTCCAATTTCTTTTATCATAATTTCAAAAGTGCATTAATTTTAAAAATTATGTTATTATTATTATTTCAATTTTAATGCTATTATTTAAGCATAATTTAAGTCTTCTTCCTTTCTAAGTGTTTTATTAATTTGCTATTGAGCATGCTAATTTTTTCAAAATATCATTTTAACATTGTATACATATATTATTTTAATAATTAATATTGCTTGTTTTAGAAGAGTGTATTAGCAAAATTTTAAAAAAATAATGAATTGATTTCTTTAGGTTTTCCTTTTGTGGATTTGATAGCTTGAATCCCTGTCAGATTTAAAGTTATAATATTGACTATACAACTCAAATAACAGTTCTTTAATAACTCTCAGTTAATATCTTTCCGATCCATAGAACAGTTCCCACGTTTTAATAGGCGTCGCACAGAGGGGTATTTGCGCGATCTGAGCGGCCAAAATTATTTTTTCATCTTATTTGATCCCAAAGATGCCAATGTGACTATCCGTAGTATTTTAAGTGATAAAAAAATAGTTAGTGGTGAAAAAAAAAACTTTTTTAAAAAACGATGGAGTTGAAATGGACTAAGACCTTTCCATCTACCATGGTAGGCAACATCTTTTTTGCTTTACTGGATAAGATTGCCCGATATCGTCATTTTTGTTTCTTGCAATTCATTTGCGGTGTACTTGTCATAACTTATTTCTTCGTTTATTATGCAAGTGGACTCTTTAATAAATCTCATTCTTATAGGGCGGCAATACTAGGCGAAGAAGGAGTAGGATTCTGACAAATTTTCTAATTGTTCGTTGTAATTTTAAGCTGTAAGGGAGCAAAATAACTCTTTAATAAGTTGGCATTAGTATCAGAATCATTTTCAAATTTCTGCTTATACCGGGATTGCTGCGCCCCATCACATCCCCATTTAGATATTTAAACTAAAGAATATGTCGCATCTTCATTTAAAAGTTGCATAATTTCTTCTAAATGTTTCAACAATCGTGTAACTGTATGGTTCATTAAATGTTGAACTTTACTTCGGCAACAGATTCAGTTACATGGTATGCCTCCTTGTCAGGATAGCATTCCTGTTTAGCTTTTTGTAGTATGCTGTAGCAAGGGTAGATTTTTTTATTAAAATTCCTAATCACTTTATATTGTGTTTTTGAAAGTCCAGCCGCAGCAAAAAGCGACAGGGCCTGTATTGGAATCAACTGAGCTGCCATAGTTGTATTTTTATTAGATATATTTCCGTTATATTTTGTAGCTCGCTTTGGTGAACTATTAATTCCTTTAAGCATTAAAGCAGCATATAACTCTTTTCAGTTTCTCTTAACCTTGGCTGTGTAGCGCCTACAAGTACTTGTAAATCAGTAGCTTTGCATAGCTATTCAGTTTTCTTCTTTGGTTCTCTCACTTGACTCATCAAACGACTTTGTTGGTCGTCCTCTGGTCTGTTATTTACATTTGAAATACTAAATATTCCTTCAAGCAATTCTTTATTTGTACTCAAAATCGCAATCTCTTTTCAATATGATTCATTAAATCTAAGTTTCATTTCGAATTTTAAACGAGAAAATTTATTCTATATTTCCTTTTCTTTGATCATCAGAAAGATCATCTAATTGCAGCAAATAGTTTTCCAGAAAATATAATTTTCCGTTTATATTAGATAATTTTTGTTGTTGCATAACGGTAAAAAAATTGTTTTCTAGTCATAGCTATAACATTTGATGGTCCTGAAACCAAAAATAAACAGTTTTTAACAAAAATTAACATCATTATATCTTGTTTCATCTCCATTTATTTACATTTCCCTTTTTGTTGAAAAACGCAGATAATCGCACTAAAATTTTACATGTTTTAGAAAGAAAATAATATGAGAATTATAGGAAATCTAATTTAAGTGCCGGGAAACATCCGGAAATATAACTAATAGTCGAACATTTGAGAAAAATCACTTAAAAAATTTATAAAAAATACACTCATTCTAAACAGAATTAAACTAAGCTATAATTCCATCAATTGCAGCAAATTGCTTTCAAAAGAATGCATATGTAACTGGTGTATCATAATCCATGTCTAGTAATAATAATGTAATTATCTGAAGAACAATAATCACTCTTATAGTAAGACTATGTTCAAAATGGCAAGGAACAAAACTTGATATTCACATGAAGACCAAGTTGAGACTGACAGTAAAAGCAAAAAAGGCCTCGCGTAGGGCTTTAAAAATTGTTGAATCACATGCGCGGAACATTTATCTTCATTTAGCTGCCTGTATTTAATTTCTGGGTTCAAATTTTTAATATCGACTTTTGGCCGCGTAGATCGTTCAAATACCCCTCCGTGCGTCGATACATTCTTTCCCAGAGAAATTGCAGACGCAGCAGACTTTGTCTTAATTTCTTATCCACTCTTTTCACAACCATCATTAAAAATACCGTTACTTGCATATAAGACAACGACATGCGAGTCTTAGTGCTTTGGTGGCCGTTCTTGACCCACCCTTAATAGCCGTTTTACATACATAACGTGCATACATTCATACATAGCCACATGAACTTAGAGTACTTCTACATTTATAATAAATACCTGGCCATTTGCTTTAAAAGGCCTTTATGTTAAAACTTAAGGGTATTTTCATGCTGTAATGCTAGGTATTAATGAATAAATTAAATTTGTAAATAATATAAAATTGTTGGTAAATATATAATTTTTTTTACGTCGCACTAGATTTGCAAAGGAACTGTTTGCAGTGATTTTTACAGCTTCTTGAATAGATTGAATTAAAACGATTGGTTTCAAAATACTGTATCTGAAACTGGACTAATTTAAAATTTTATTTAGTTAAATTAGATTTTATAAGAGCTACAAATGGATTCTTGGCCCCACTAAAGTATTTCTAAATTTACAATAAATACCAGTTCTTTTACTGAAAAAAAAAACCCTTTAAGGTTCCCGTCATCATCGTTTACATAGGTCATACAAACGTTAATGAACTTTTTAAATTCGAAAATAATACAAAATTGTCAGTATTGTGTATATATAAATCAAGAAACGTTCAGTTAGGTCAAATTAACGGTGCACTGTATTTGCAAAATTACTGTTTGAAGAATTTTTTACAGGGGCTTGAAAGATAAGGTTTATAACGGAAATGATTTTTCTCAAACTATATTAGATTATTTTTTTAATTTAAAATATTATCAGGCGTTTCGCAGAAAAACAACTTTTAGATTTCAACTATATTCTGCATGACCCATAGCATAATAGCTCATTTATGCACGTTTTTAACCCTCTAGTGCATACAGCTACCATATGGCAACGAATAACACAATCCACTTTATTATAGTAACCCTTTTCGAGCGAGCTATCACGATCGTGCGGATCGATTATTTGTTTAACCCTTTCAGTCCCAAAAATTTACTAAACTACAGAAACATCTGATATTCACAAAATAAGCTTATTTTAGATCAAATATACGAATTCCATAAGAAAAAAAAATCATTTAAATTTTTTATATGGCTTTTGAAACAATGCCAAACATGTTTAACTGTGGAAAACAAGAAAATAAAAAAATATATATTACCTAAAAAACACTTCGAGTTATATATTTTAAGGTATCTGACCATATTATTAAAAAAAATTAGTAATTATTTTAAACGAAATAGTTTAAATTGCGTTTTAAATATGTGGAACTGAAGTGAGCTTATCAAAAATCAGGAGAAACGCTTGTTGACTATTTTCTAAATTAAAAAAATAGTAGTTCTGACCTCTATTGAGATTATTGTAAAATATTGTCTGATAGAACACAGTGTGAAGAATCGAATGATGTGTGTTTGGATGTCATAGCGGGACATAAACATTTTGAAAAAAATATTGAAAGTGATGATGCCAAATGGCATCACTGGGACTGAAAGGGTTAAAAAATATGACTTTGTTTTTAAGGAGTTGCTGGCATTGATGCTGTTGAACGTATTTTTTTTTTCGATAAAACTCCCAATTTAGTCTCATAATTTTAAATCAGCGCCACCTGATCTCCGTATTAATGGGCCTTGATAACTTAATTGACTATGCTAAATTCAAAAACGCCCCTTATGAATATATAAACCATTTAATTTGCTATATTCACCTATCTATTTGTTTTTTTCATTAAAGGATACAAAAATATAAGCTAATGACTGCGTTAAAAATAATTATCAACACATCCATTCACATGCTTTTATAATACAAAAACACATTTAATTTTTATAAATCAACAAGCATGTGTATTTCTTCCTTTAAACTATCTTCCGAAAAAACATTAAAATATTATGAGTGGTTTATAAATCCTACTTAGGCAAAATGAGGCTAATATTGGTTGACTGTTCGTACCACAAAATGCTCTTTGGAGAAAAAAAAAGAGGTAGTTGATACGAAGAGTGTGTTATACCTTTATACCCGTTAAGCAAATCCTTTATAAAATGTACATATGCATAAGTGTTCTGAGTTAATTTTATTTAAATAGGGGCTCTTTTTAAAGTGAATGGAATACTTATACATGTTCATTTCATTTTTTAATAGACGTATATTTCATGTTCTTGCACTAATTTATTAAATATAGTAAGAGCTATTAAGTTCAGGAAACACTAATTTCCTTTAGATTTTAATTTTACAAAAAAATACTTTATTATTAATTTGGTATATTAAGTTAAACATGCTTTCAAGTGATTTGATGCCATAATTCAGAAGAAAATGCTGTCTTTCATTATTAGCTAAAGATCGATGAGCTGATCATTACTATTAATCTTTACCAAAATGGTAAGTTCGCTTGGCGATCCAAATCCGTAACTTCCAGAATTTATTCTTACATAGTAGTTCTTGTTTCAAGTATAAATTAACCCATTAAGACCCTTTCAGGTGGCGCTAATTTAAGGTTATGAGACTAAAATGTTAAGAGTTTTACCGGAAAAGTTGCCTTAAACAGCATCAATGTCCTTGGGTCAGTTGAAGTGGACACTATTGAATACAACGGAGTAATTTTTAATTAAAAAGTTGATTCATTAAAAATTGCGAAATTTTTTTAAAAGTGTCCCTAAAAAGGGACGCCAGGCATTAATGGGTTTAAGCAGTAGGTATAACGAACTCTTGAGTTCCCATACAGAACAATAGTTCGCTGCACTATAACATAACATAACGTTTGATATACGCAGTACACATCTTGACTCTAAATATGGTTAAATATAAGATTAGTATCATCGGATATTTTTGCGTCACTTCTAATTTAAAATCCATGCAAAGGCTTGATTTGTCAAAAAAATATTGGATTTTACACTATGCTAAGAATATACTTTGCTTTTAATTGCACACGCATTATATTATCATGTTATCAGCTTTCTCAAGTGCTGCTGAATAAACTAAATAAGCCTTGTAAACACTTATTTGCAGTTATTTTAAACTTATGGTTAACATTATATTTACAATGAAAAATTATTAAATTTTGCCTTAAATCCGGAAGCAATTTGGTGTGAAGCGTTATTAATTACAATTGTCTCGATGCGATAACAGAAAAAATTATCATCAGATGCGAACACTTTCGTATGAAACTGAAACATGGTGGTTAAACAACCAGTAGATGCTAAAGCCTGCTATGCCTACTTCATCTTACCCCACCACACCACAAACCCACGTACGCGCAAAATAGAGAGTAATGCAGGTATTCTGGGCAGTTGGTCAGACTCACGCGAAAAGCAACAATTGTTGAGGGGGACATAAATTTCCGAATACGAAACTTAACTCCTCCAGCGTTATCTTTGGAGAAATTAGATAGACTTTTTCATTCACAGTTGTTTTTGTTGGTATGCTTTCGTATTGATAAGCTAGATGCTTGTGTGCAGAAAAATTCTTGATATTGCCTTTAAAAAACGATTTATTTCAATATATATCATCATATAACCGTTTTCGACCGGCGGTCAGATGGCGCTGATTTAAAATTATGAGCCTAAATTTTGAGTTTTATCGAAAAAAATGTGTTAAACAGCATCAATGCTAGCAGCTCCTTAAAAGCAAAGTCATTTTTTATACAATTAACGAATGGTACAAGTCAGCTGCTTCGGTATCGATATTTTTGAAGAGCTTGAAGATTCACTTTTAAACCCGCACGATCGTGCGAGCCAGGTCGGAAAGGGTTACTTGCATAGTTTATTTAAAAAAAACACACATTCGAATAAGCTTAGAGATAATTTGAAATGAACAAACACAGGGGTTACTAATACATTAGCATGCCAATAAGTTCGTAAACAATAGGAAAAAATTTGTGGGTGTAAGTAACAAAAATATCCATCCAATTTCGTCATAGGGTTATATCGATGAAGTTCGTTTCTTTTTTCTGGGAAATTCATATCCCCTTAACCCTTTAAGACCGAGCTTTCGCGATCGTGCGGGTGTAAAAGGGAATGTTCAGGCCTTTCAAAAATATCGATACCGAAGCAGCTGACTAGTACAATTCGTTATTTGTATAAAAAATGACTTTGTTTTTAAGTAGTTAATGGCATTGATGATTTTTAAGGCATTTTTTAGATAAAACTCTAAGATTTAGTCTCATAAACTTAAATCAGCGCAATCTGATGGCCGGTCTTAAAGGATTTCGAAGCTATTCCTATGTAGTAATTTTATCTACCAAAACACCACACACACATAATACACGCAGTATATTACTAAGCACAGTATATTACTATACACAGTATATTACTATGCTCAGTATATTACTATACTCAGTATATTACTATGTATATTACTATACACAGTATATTACTATGTATATTACTATACACAGTATATTACTATATGCAGTATATTACTATACACTTTTATTTAATTTCAGAATCTTCTGGATACGGCCAGGCCAACCACAGTAGCGTTAACCTCCTGCTTCTTACCATGCTTCTGATCCTCCAGTGGAGGTATCTGTGATGCTACTAAGCCGAGTCACAGTCAGAGTTCTATTCCGGACAGTTGCTTTGTGTGCCTTACAGGAACAGTCAAGCCTCAAAGCCTCACCACGACAAACATTCGGTGGTCGGTTCCTTTGTCGGACATGTAAACTAGACACAAAAACAAGGTATAAAGCTCAAGCAACTAACAGGATGATGCCAATCTAGGACAAGAATGTCCTCTGAACCATATTACCTTTATCCAGGACTTCAAGTGAAAAATGAGTTTGTGTTGATTATGCTTTTGTAAATGTGTCGCACTTATTAAGTACATTCCAGAATAATGGAAGATTCCGTTTTACCTGGATTTATTTTCACAGGTTCCAATTTTTCGCCAAGTTTGTCATATCATTCGAAAGTGTGAGTCAACTTAATATATCATATACAATTAAAAAATAGATTATCATTCCTATATGGAAATATTAAAAAAATATATTAGTTTATTTATCACCGATATTAGTGCTATGATATGTTCAAGACTTCAGATTCTTTTCATTTCATTCTTTCAATCGTGATTCGATCAATCGAAAAAAAGGCAATATAGGGTAAAACAGATTTGGCGACGAATCGGAATGATGTCGAAAATATCGGGTATTACCCAGAAATCCTCCAAAAGAATGAAGCTTATTATCTTCAAGACTAGGAACGTAACTTTTATAATTCATTGGCGGTGTTTTCATGACGCTTGTAAATATATTTAAAAATGTTTCGGTTATTAAGTATTCATCACCAGTGAGTATAAGAACGCCGTATACAAAAAGTCTCTAAAAAGTTCGATAAACCGAATTTCCACAAACTTTGTTGCATATATAGTTTTAATCATCGTGTTTTCCCCTTCATGAAAAATGGTAGATAGTAACTTTCATCACGTCGGAAGTCATAATAAATATTGTAGCCACATTTCTTTAAAAATAAAATTGTTCAAGAAAACTTTTTATCAAATTATAGATATTACTTAAATACTCTCTATAAGTGGCACTTGTTCTTCGAAATGATTAATAAATCGTTGATTTGTATATTTTTTTTACGAAACAAAAACTTATTGCTTATTTTCAAATCTCTTTGGAAAGATAGAACAAATTTTGAAAGTTTTAAGCACAAAATCTGTTGTAGATATCTATTTGCAATTATTTACGCTAGATATTTCCTTTTTAAATAAACTATACGTTTAAACAGAGCTTAAGAAAATATTTTAGCAAAATAAATCAAACTTAAATAAATATAATAACCAAACATATCCGTTAATATCATTTAATATACCATTTGTCCTACTTTTCGAATTAAAATTCTTAAAATTTGTTTCATAGATTAACTCTAAACTGTTTTTTATGTTCATTAAATATTTCTTCTTTAATAAATAAGAATATCTGGCAATGAAACTAGTTAAAAAGTTAATGAAAAAAAAATTTGGTAATTGTATTTTATTTTTCGAGAAAGATGGCTACAAAAACAAAGTTTGTGAATATGATACGATACGTTATACGACAGGTAAATATTGATCGAATATCTCTTCATGGATATTCACGTTCAGTTTTGAACAATATCAGAGTTTATACAACTTATTATAGTGTTAATATTATATTCAGTTATTGTGTTGAACTTGAAATTCTAAATGGATATTTGTTTTCAACCAGATATCCATAACTATATATCAGAGTATTCGTGTTTTAAGATCGATGTACTAAGTATTTGCTGTGTTTGTGCAACTTGACTAATTGTAAATGGTGCGTAAATAAAAAATATTGTTGTATAATTTCAAAATGTCTTATAGTTAATATAACAGCTTTTTTATTAATTTTGACTTATTTTGCTACACATCTTATGAAACATGTCCAAGCACAATATCATTTGGTGTTTATTAACACGAGATTTCTCCCAAATTTAAACTCAGAGTTAAGTTTTTATTATTTTTTTAACGGTACTGAAGAGCAAAGAAACCGGGACATAGATTTGTCCCTTTTACAGATAATGACAAATATATAACATAACTGCATTTACAATCAGAATGTATTCCTTTAAGGCATAAATTAAAGGCATAGAATTTGGTTTACATTAAAATATTAAAATGTAACTGCGAGCCGTAAACACGAAATGCGTTGGTTCCTTGTTTAAGAAACTCATTTTTTAACAAAGCATTGCACATTATTTTTAAAATTGGCTTTAAATTGAAGTAGATATACATATTTTTCAATGTAGACTTGAAATTGTTATAAAATAACAATGATCCCTGCGCCCAATATTTGTTCAATTAATATTTGTTCAAATACCTTGACTCAATATTTTGGAATAATATGTTTAATAAGTATTTTTTAAACCCGAAGAACCCATTTACGCTTCAAAGATGAACAAATAAAATTTTATTCCGAGCTTATAAAGTTATTCTTGTTTTAAAGTTTTAAAAAATTCCAAGTAAACAAATAAGTAAAACGAAAACTGATTTAAGATCTTTTATACAGAAATTTCAAAATTACTTTTTGATGTGTCTAAACACATCTAAATTGAAAAATAATTGATAATTATGCTGCGGTTTGATTTAAGAAATACTTTGAATGAACTTCAGCTCTAGACATAATATTAAAATTATTTTTCATCGTTTCTATTCATTTACTTTTGATTACCTCGATTGTTGAGTTATTATAGAACACCATATCTAAGTTTTAAAACACCAGAGCCAAGTATTAACTCAAGAAACCATACTTTTATTTACTTCGTGTTCACTGTTTACACATTTGTTTAAGTTTGGGTAAGTGCGAAGCGATGCAATAAAATTAATCTCGAACCTTCGCTTCGAATAATTAGTATAAAACAATATATAAATTTTCGATCGTAGCTTAAGGGTTTGAAGAAAACTAAGTATCAAAATTTACGAGACACCAAACTTGCTGGATAGATGTATTGTACATACAAGGATTTTTTTTTTAATTATTCAATTCTAATTTTTTCTTCCGTTAAATTTTATATAAGAAAAATGTTAATGAGGTTTAAATGGCACAATTTTTTTTTTAAAGAACAGTACAATTTTCATTGGCCAATATTGGAAGTTGCCAGGAAAGATGCATTGAGCAGGTATTGGATTGGATTGGTTGTCATATATTTTCAGGCTTGTGTGCTTGGTCGCAAGGACCCGCTTATAAGCCATCGTCAAGTAGGACAACACAAGACACACACAAACACATATGACAGATGTTGCCATCTGTCGCCACCTCCACAATTTAGACATGTCCCTGAAGGGGAGTTGAGCAGGTAGTAGTAATGGTAATGTAATCGTTTCCGGATGCCTATTTCTAGTCTCCTTTAGGAGCTTTAACACAGCAAATAACGCCTCGTAATTTAGAACCCTGGTCAAGTGACGAGGTCGACACCTGAGCGGGCATAGAGCAGGAATTACTGGGTTGCAAAACTAGTGGCCCCATGCGCCTAAAAGGTGTGAGGAGTTCCAAAGTAAGGCTCTCAAGAAACATGCATTTCATTTGTTTATGTTTTCGCAATTTTCCTAACGTCTTATATTCGTTATAGCTTCAAGAAATCATGTGATTCAAGTTAGTTTACAAGGTTTGCACTTATAAAAGCACAAAGCATAGAACTATCCTCTTCCATTTAAACATATCAATTATTTTTTGTTTAAGTAATGTATTTTGGGCATTTGGGGGTTCTGTATCTACCTCCAGCCTCGTAATTTCAAATGGTACCAGTTTTCACAATTGAAAATTATGAATACCAGTATGTTATATAGCAAAACTTCAAAGATTGTTCACATACTTATTAAGTTACTCTTTTTTATCTATTAAAATTTTAAGCAAACAAATAGTGGTAGTATTTAAATCAATCTACATATTTTGAATGATTCACATCAAACAAATAAAACAGACGCCTAATTGTCGTGAATAACGATTACTTTTAAAAAGTGCTCAGTAGATATAGGATAATTAACTTTGTTGATTAAAACCAGCATTTTAATTATGCTAAAAGCCAAATAATGATAATTTCTTAAATTGTAATATTTGACTTGAAGTATATATTTATAAAGTGACTATACTTGAAAACCTTTAAAAATGCATTCACAGGGAAAACTTATTTTTCATTTATTTATAATAATATTTTATTAATATAAATAGTATTACATTTATTAAACCTTTGAACAATTACTTCATTGCTATAATCCGAGGTAAACAATTTAGTGAAATAAGTAAAAAGAATTGTAATTGTTGTGTTATTTTAATTTTAGGCCGTTTATAAAAAAACTCCTACAACTCAAAAGAAAATATATATTCTTATATAAAAAATCACCTTAATTTACAAAACGTTGAATCAGAATTCGTGTTTTCACATTCTTCAGAGTAGCATAAAGTAACTTGAATCAGAATTTTTTTTTTATCTTGTTAGCACTGAAGTTAGACAGTCAGTGTCCAAATTAGAAGAATGTGTCCTTCGTTTTTGGTTTGTTATAATTATTGCTGAAGTCACGCCGTTAAATTCATTATACACATTCTGAAGTCTTAAGGTGCAGGTCAAACAAGCACATCGGATTAATTAGGTCTAAAAGTAGACATTAGAAAATCTTATATCGATTTCATATAAATTATGCAGTATTGGCCGCAAAATAAATCCTCTCAACACCAGTCTTAAAATATTCCGGTGCTGAGAATGCGATGTACTGTGCAACTGTCGAAAAACCTTATTGTTGTTAGTAAACATTTAAGGTTACATATCATACCCATTTTCTAACATAAGGCCTGTTATAATTATCCTTATTCAAAGGGCTGTTTGTTGCAAAACATTTAAAATTACATATCATACTCATTTTCGACCATAAGGACTGTTACAGCTATCTCAATCCAATGAAACGGTCTTCGAACACTTTGCCAAACTCCAATTTCCGCTTCTATCAATAAGGACTCAAATACAGACCCTTTGAGGTGTCTCTTTTTAATATTTAATTACTCGACCTTTATTTTAGTTTGGAACAGAAGAATTTGGAGAGCAGAAACATAGCAATTAAAGAATCGCTTCCCCCTCCCTCTTGAAAACCATAACGTGTAATTTTCCTGGCTAACAGCCAAATGGGTCCACTAAACTATAATTAAGTCTTTTACGTAAATGCAACATGATTTATAAATCTATAAAGTGACCGTCTTCCAATTGGGAGCCATAAAAAAATGCAGAAGCATGTTTGAAAAAATCGATTTATTATTGCGCTTAATTATAAACTTTTAGGTAGGGTTAGTTTTTTTCTTTTTTTTAAGTATAAAGAATACGAAAATAAGTATCGACTTAAAAACATTTGAGAGTTGTACTTTTTTTAAACTTTATTTTGTTAAAAAAAATAATGTCGTTCTTATAAAAGAATTTCTATAAATAGAAGCAAAAGTAATTAAAAATTTACAAAAAAAGTTGTAATTCCCTATAAAAAAAGTTTCAGTTTTAAAAAATAAAAGTTTAGCGAAAAATGTTTAGCATCGATAAGGCCGATTCAAGTGGCTATGGAACTTGACACCGGGATTTCAAATGGTGCAACACTTAAAAAATAATTAGTTTAAATTTTTTTCTAAACATTAAAAAGTTATTTCCACCAAGATTAGAATGAATAAATTAAAAAAATGTATGAGACAGAGTAGAGATGAAAGAAAGATGTATTTCAACTGATATGACAATACCAATACGGAAATATAATTTGGGTGCTAGCAAGTATAAGTTTAGACTAAAATAACAAAAGTACAAAATTGTTTTTATTAAAACTCTATATATAAACCAAGCCCTTTCAGTACATATTAAATTTGTCCATTGGATTAAATCTAAGCAACAAAAAAAATCGAAATACGCATTCAAACTATATATTTTATTAATTAAAAATGAGGGCCTATCAGAATTTAAACTGAAACATATTAGTAATCTTCAAAAAAATATTAATACAATAACTGCATGAATTTTTGCTTAAGCAAAACGAGATTTAAGTAAATAATTACTTAAAATTTCAATTATATATAATCAAAAGTATTTCTTACTATTTTTAATATTGTATTGAAATTGTAAATATAACTCACAATTCATTAAATTTTTAGTTAATTGTAATGAATTTTAACTGTAAATTATAAATAATATATTTTTTACCAGGTAAATACCAAATCAAATAGCAAATTTCCGTAAGTATATACCAAAAGGATAGACCCAGACTTTTTCTCATTTAACTGTATTGCTTAAGCTTAACGATTACAGCTTTCTACACTAGAGTAATCTTAACATTTCTCTCAATTGAGCTACTTTTAACTCACTTCTTTTTCACGCTAGTTAATCCATAACATTAGAAATTCTAATCAGTTGTATTCATTTCTTTGATTTTTTTTACGTTTGTTAATTTTTCGCAAGTTCTCTCACGTTAAGTTGACTGTTAGTTCGTGCCTCTTTATTTTCTAAAGTATGAATGAATATTTACCTCTTTTCTATTTAATTAAATTTACCGAGTTTAATGTTCATCTAGAAATTTGTATTGTTTTCGACAGAACTTCA
The DNA here is from genome assembly GCA_023701765.1 of Hylyphantes graminicola. Lineage (NCBI taxonomy): Eukaryota > Metazoa > Arthropoda > Arachnida > Araneae > Linyphiidae > Hylyphantes > Hylyphantes graminicola. Next base: position 39,517,721 of record CM043122.1, on the reverse strand, counting down.
CCAAGTCGCTTAAGACAAAATTTAAGTGCAAACTTATTTTGTACGTTTTGATTTGAAAATATACGTTCTAGTTTATTTTGATTTAAAAATTTGAAAAAACAAACCTCCCAATTTTGAAAATATTTTAAGTTACATAAATAAATCTAAAATTAATTCCTCAGAAATTTGTAATGAGTTTTTTGTGTGTTGAAATAAGAATTAGCAATAAAAAAACCATATTCAACCACATTTTTTTTTACAACTCCGAGCACAACTTTGGCGAAACATTCAGCCAATTTCAAAGAAAGGCAATTTACATCCACTTACTTATCTACATTTGTTCAAAGCTAAAGAAGATGCCTATATTTATTTAAATAAATCTGTGTTTTAGGTTTTCAGGTTAAATAATTTCAAGATGTGCTAAAAAAAAAGGTAAGACTTTTTGCACCTAAAAGTTCCATTCGTGCTATTGTAATAATTATAGTGGACAAAGACATTTCTTAATAAAGACTATTCGAAAAGAATGTTTTTAAACATGTGCGATTCTGTATCATAAATTAGCATTCATCTACTACAAAGTCTCTAGATATCAGCTCTACTAATATGGTGAATCGTGACAACCTTGTTACGTAGCAACCCATATTTAACAAATGCTTAGCTTGGTGGGCATAGGACCTTGCAACAGTGGCATAAAGACCACCTAATTGCTTCGGGTTGTCGTTTTTCATCTGGCCAAAACTACTACTTGTCGTTACTTTTCTGCATGTAATAGTTCAAGTTGTTATTTAGTGCCTCTAGTTCCTACATTTCACTTATCACATTGTAATATCATGAAGAGTTCAAACGCAGATTCGAATAAAATTCTTTTATCATATTGTTAGAGATGGTACATACACTAAATCTTTAAAAACATATCTACTACTTTCGATCGGATTTCGAAGATTTTATAAAATATACTCTCAATTTTTTATGCAAAATTTTATTTTGTATGGTATTGTGTTTTTCCGTTTCCATCTATTTTATTTGTATACCAATATCGTTTCGCGAAGTTATTGGATTGGATTATTCAAAGTCTCTTCGGCTAGAAGACGGATTGCTTACAAAGATCTGAAAATATTTGTAAAAGGTAGGAAAGGTAGGTATTTTCATCTTGATAAAATGTTGGATTTTCCAAATAATATAATTTGGAAATTTTTGACTAATTTTAAGTAACGTTAATGCAAGCAGAAATCGAAACAACTTCCTGCATGACATTTTGTTACAAAGGCAACATAATGGGTTTTTTGTGAAAAGAATTGTGTATTGTTATTATTTGAACTAAAAGTAAACTATTTAATTTGCAATGTAAAATATAAAATTTATAACAATGTTGAGCTCAAAACTATACTTTTTTTAACCTATGTACTTTACATATTAATCTATTTAAACATCGGCTTTCTATGTTATAGAAAATGAGCACGAGCACATAATAGCAATTTCTTTGCAAGCATTTATAAGACGTAATAACTATTCTGCAAGTACAGGTGGTTGCATTATGCTTATCTATACAACCTTGACAAAGAAATTGATATATTTACAGCGAAGTATTTTGTGTGTATCATATTTTGCTTAGTTAAACCACCCATCTTTAAATAAAAACTGCTACAACTTACGATTTTTTTAAAAAAATATGACTACTTAAAGTTACTTTATGACTACTTAAAACTACTTAAAGGTCGCTTTAAAGTTTTTGAGTACAAAAACGAAAACCTGACATTAGAGAGTTATTAAACGACGTTTTCAAAAGAAAATTGAAGTTAAAAAATAAATCATCAGTGGATCTTTTTCTTGGAAAATCGCTCAAATGTTATCCTTCGTGGAAGAAAACGAAAGTCTAAGGTAATGAAAGATCCAAGCAAGTTAAGGGAGGTGGGGGGTTAGAAACGAGCGACCAAATCCCGAATCGTCTGTTTCTTCGATACAAAACCCCATTTACCAACTGACGATTGCCACGCAGACTATAGCACAGTTAAAGGTGTGAAAGAAACAACGAAATTATATGTTTCGCCAGTTATTCAATTTAGGAACTTTCAAACTGTGTCAAGGCTAAATGTAATTTCGGAAATGTTAGTTTTAATTAAATACGATCCCATTTACCAACTAACGATTGAGACATAGCCTATGGCATAGTTAAAGATGTGAAAAGAAAATAATGAAATTGCACTTTTCGACAATTATTCAATTTACAAATTTTTAAACTGTGTCAATTCCAAATGGAATTTCGGAAATGTTATTTTTAATTAGTTTGCATTATAAATAGTAAGACCAATTACCAACTGACGATTAGCACGCAAACTATGGCATATTTAAAGGTGCGGAAAAAACGAAATTGCATGTTTAGCCAGTTATTCAATTTACAAACTTTAAAATGTGTCGATTCTAAGTGGAATTTCGGAAAAGTTATTTTCAATTAGTTTGCATTATAAATAGTTAGAACAATTACCAACGTTTGCCACTCAGACTATGACATAGTTAAAGGTGTGCGAGAAGCAACAGAATTGCATGTTTCGCCAGTTATTTAATTTACGAAGTTTTAAAATGTGTCAAGGCTAAAAGGAATTTCGGTTATGTTACTTTGAATTAATTCGCATTATAAATAGTAAGACCAATTACCAACGATTGCCAGTAAAAGGTGTGAAAAAAACAACGGAATTGCATGTTTCGCCAGTTATTCAATTTGAAAACTTTTAAGTGTCAAGGCTAAATGGAATTTCTGAAAATGTTACTTTTAATAAGTTAAGATCCCATTTACCAACTAGCGATTGAGATATAGCATATGGCATAGCTGAAGATGTGAAAAGAAAACAATGAAATTGCACTTTTCGACAGTTATTCAATTTACAAACTTTTAAAATATGTGTCAATTCTTAAAATAATTTTGGAAATGTTATTTTTAATTAGTTTACATTATAAATAGTAAGACCAATTACCAACTGACAATTGCCCCGCAGACTATGGCATATTTAAAGGTGTGAAAAAAAAAATCGAAATTGCATGTTTCTATCGAATTGCAATGCCAGCTATTCAATTTACAAACTTTTAAAATGTGTCAATTCTAAATGGAATTTCGGAAACGTTATTTTCAATTAGTTTGCATTATAAATAATTAGGACAATTACCAACGTTTGTCACGCAGACTATGGCATAGTTAAAGGTGTGAAAGAAACGACAGAATTGCATGTTTCGCCATTCAATTTGAAAACTTTTAAAAAGTGTCAAGACTAAATGGAATCTCGGAAAATACTACTTTTAATTAGTTCGCAATATAAATAGTAAGGCCGAATTCCATAGCATGTATCAATGTACATGTATTGAAGCATTCTGTCCCAAAAATTGTAAACAATTTGCAATTTTATTTTAACTATTTATTTATTTGCATTTTTATTTTTACTAAATCTTATTATCACTAATTAATTTTTATACACTTCAAAGGAAACATAATAATGCATTGAATTTATATCCCCTTATAAACATTTATAGTTTAACGAACTCTTTAAATAACGTATCATTGAATTAGATCCCATATTTTTATAAGCTTAAAATAAAAAATATAAAGTGGACTTTTTTTTTAAGAATTATGTATTAAGAGAGGTGGTACGAGAGTCCATAGAGCTAATACATCAGATATGAAAACCCAACGTTTGTGGTAATATGGCTTTGCTATATTAGCCCTATTCAACATGCAGAGTTCAGTGATCTTGCAACATTAAACAAAAAAAATCCATCCTTCCATCCATTATTTTTCAGAAAGCATGAGAATCTTTAAAAACTGCAAAATGAAACAAATTTAAAGGACAATATCATCTGGTTATTCAGTTATAATTTTTTGAAATACTAAATACTCCAAAATATTATTCACGTGGTGCCACTATTTTTAAACTTACCAATTAATAGGAGAAAAAATGCTTTCATAGCAAAGCAAACACAGTTGTTTTATGAAAACTAAGGCAATAGTCTCTATGTGACTGAGCATCCTTCCTAAAAAAACTTCAATGATAATACTGCCGATAAATATTGAAAGGCTAGAATGCCATCAATGTCAACATTCGATAAATAAACAAATAGCAGGCATATCCAACACCTACTCTCTACAAAAACACGCATGCTTCTCTAAAAAATACCCAACAAAAACACCTCGAGATCAAAATGGGTGCAAAGAAGGCCGCGGTCTATCTCCAATTTATTTCATTTGATAGTCAGTAGACGACATGGGTGGGATAGCAAAACGATGCGACTTGGGCAAACAAGGCCGGATCGCCCAGCTGCTACCCCATGGTTGTCTTTTTGTTGTTCCTCCAGTTCATCAGTTCACCAATAGGCGTACGTGATCTCTCATATCTTTTGTGGAGAGATATACGGAGGGGGGCTGGGCGTCCCACATAAAAATGAATGAGGGGCGAAGATTGCGAGAGTTGAAGACTGTAATGGATGACTTGGGAAAATGGTGTTTGTCTTTGTGAAAGGGTTTTTTGAGCAATAGAGCTGTTTTTAAATTAATGTGGGGTTTTTTTTTGTAGTTTAAAGTTTTTTTTGCAGAATGTGTAGCTGAAACTTTTTTTGCAGAAAATAAATGTTTGTGGGTTTTTTTATGACGTTTCAAAACGATTAAATATTGTTTCCAGTCTTATTCATTAAACGTGTATTTTTTTTTATACAGTACTATGACTCGCTTGTAGATGGCTCTTGCATGTGTCGAACCTTTGTAACTGCAAATTTAATCAACATGTTTTACGTCGTGACTGGCAACAGTTCCAGAGGAATTGTTTTTTTTCTTGTCCTTCTAGAAATTTGTCCTTCTAGAAAAAACCCCCCCCCCCATACAATATTTTACCATCATACTAGAATGAATGCTGCTATTTTTTTTCAGTAGAACTAAAACTGTTCTATGTTCTTGAATGAATTTACACATATCAGAAGGATTGCACGACAATCCTGCGTTCTATTTTTCTATGCTTTCAAATTCCTCGAAAAATGTGGTGAGTTGTTTTACTTACCAAAATCGTGGTTATTTTAACTAATGAAAAAAATTCTTTGCGGGTTAAAAACTGAGATGGCCTTCGGGCAGATAAATTTCAGATTTAATTTCTAATCAACAATACAGCGAAACAGGTAAGCACCATCACAATGACAGCAAATTTTTGACAAAATTATACTTAATTAGGAAAATGTTTTATGAATGATACGAGCAATCTTTAAATAAAGTTTAAATAGAGGGAGAAAAGCTCGTAACTTTATTAAGCTAATTATATTGGTCGCCAAGGGGCTCAAGACTGTAAAAGCAACTTAAAAAACAGTTGCATATTGATCATAACATAAAAAAAAAACTTTAGCCAGGATTGACAAGGCACAAGGTGGCGTAAACAACGAATTAAAAAAACTTTTCCAAATATTAACAAATGCGATAGTATATACTATTGCACATAATTAAATATAATAATAATTTAAAATTTAATTTGTACGCAAAATTTACAAAAATAATAGATAAGGACATGAGTTAAAGTAAAATAAGTGACTTTTTTTTTAAACTATACAAAATAGGATTCATAGTCCACATTTTGAAAATAATCTTTCAATTATAATTTTTTTGTAATTATTCAAGTAATAAATTAATACATTTTAGTCTAAATACTCAAAACTTCTTATAAAATATCTTTACTTTAAATACTGATAATTATAATTGATTGGGTTATAATCGGATTTCGTGTCTTGATAGAGTAATTCATATTTTCTTTATAATAGCTAAGTGTAGTGTTCTTTTATACAATTCTAGGATATTATATAGATATATTTTTCGTGCAGTTAAAAATGATTTTTTATTTGTTTCATTTCTGAAACTCATGAATTCAATTTGACTATATTGAATGTTTTTTAAACAGTCGGATGTTACTTGAGTAATCATCACTTCCGATACTATACACATCCTCACTTCCGATACTGCCTCACTTCCGATACTATACTATCATCACTTCCGATACTGCCATAATGCAATATGCCAAAATCAAGGATTAAACATAATTTAAATTTTCTAAATTTATAACTCTTTAAAACTATAAATTTGTGTAATTAAACTGTTTACAGAATTGTAAAAAAAATTTAGAAAATTTATTATTTTAGCATTATTTATCTCGTCGGACATAATAGTTATCATTCTAAAAAGAGAGTTCTTTTTTCTATTACTCCAAGTAACATTTTTATAAATTTAATACATAACGTAAAAAAATGATTTTAGACAGAAAATACAATAATTTGAAATGTAGATAAAACAAATATTTGTATAAGTTATTTAATTACGTGATTTCAAAAACCTTTAACTTTCGAAAAAGTTTTATTGACTAAGCAACTATAAAAATAGTACAGTTTTAGTGAATTGAAAGTATTGTATTTTATTTTATTTTAACACACATGCAGTGTGTTTTTTTTAAAGAGAGTCTGCAGGTGAAGCAAGTTATATATATTATATTTTGTTACTTCAAGTAGTAAAAATTTATTAAATATGTGTGGTTGTTTAATATTGCGTAAAATTAAATAAACGATCACTTTTTATTTAAAATTAAAATTTTAAGATTTCAGAAACATATATTCAATTACAAATTAACTTCAAACACATTTTTAATTTACCTAAAGAAAAATAATTGGAGACTGTGAAATACAACATAATCTATGTTTACTTTTATTCATCCAGATCACGAAATGTATAATTAATGTCGACACGATAAAAAAAATATTTAGTTGTTGTGTCTGAAACATTTGATTTTAGCTTTTTCATAATACTTTTATTCACCTAAAATGCTAAAATTCACGCGCATTCAACTTTTACCAAAAGTTTTTTACCGAACATATTTCACCAGAATTAACTTACAATGCACTGCTATTGTACGGACAAAATGAACTGCAGAGAAAAGAACGAAAGCTTTTATTACAGCCAGCGTGCAAGTGGGAATAAGATTATCTATCCATATACCGTCTTCATTTATGGGTATAAGATGGGGGGAAAGATAGAAAAGAATATTTCGTTTAAGGGAATAGAGAATGTGAATAAGGTCATGAAAACTACTTTATTCCCTTTCCTAAAAGAACCGTCGACCTATTCACGTCTTTTTTGTCGCATAACGCACATCGGTTATGTATTTCCGAGTTCAGGAAAATGGCAGAAATTCCAGGCGAAATTGTCGTTTATTTTGAAACACATCCAGTGCCGGGCATATAAATGCGTGTACTTGCATAAAAAGGCGACAGAAATGTATACGTGTCCTAGAGCTATATAGGTTTTTAAAGACTTTCAACGTGTTAAACCTTGTCAACATGAAATTAATTTTAAGTTATAAATTCTTTTTTAACTATTTTTAATAATATGTATATAAATTGCCTTGTTATATATTTCTACGTGTACTAGAATTATGAAGGTTTTAAAAGACTCTCATCGTGTTTAACCTTGCTCAACATGTAAATTAATTTTCTATTTAGGTTAGTTTTAAGTTCATTTAAAACTATACAGGGTGATTATAAGGAAACTTTGACAACATCTGCGCTTCTAGAGTCCGTTCCAGTAAACCGATCGAAATTAAATTTTAAATATAGTTATGTAGAGGTATGCGCTCGAGATTCTGTGAATTGAGTGGTGACAACAATTGAGTGTGAATGACAGTGGTGCTCACGGTTACGGTTATAGTGACATAAACTCGAGAATTTCAGATGACAAACGCCTACTTTTTCCTGTCTCAAAATGTTCAGCGCATGCGAAAACCTTAATTAGCGTTGAAACGGCATCGATTTGCTCAAAAACCGGCGAGGTAAAAATAACTCTTTAAGACTTTCCATCAGATGGCGCTGATTAAGTTTATGGACTAACTGTCAAGAGTTTTATCGAAAAAATATGCCTTCAACAGCAAATTTTCTGAATGCGCAGTCAGTCATATGCAAATATACTGCGTGCACACAGATCGTGTTTTGTTTTGTCTGTTTAAAACATATTTTTTGATAAAACTCTTAACAGTTAGTTTCATAATTTTAATCAGCGCCATCTGATGGCAGGTCTTAAAGGGTATTTATAACACGTTGGTTTTTGGACAAATCGATGCCGTTTCAACGCTTATTAAAGTTTTCGCTTGCGTTGAGCATTTTGAGACAGGAAAAAGTAGGCGTTGCCATTTGAAATTTTCGAGTTTATGTCACTATAACCGTAACCGTGAGCACCACTGTCAAGAAATTCACAGAATCTCAAGCGCATACCGCCAAATAACTATATTTAAAATTTCATCTCGATCGGTTAACTGGAACGGACTCTAGAAGCGCAGATGTTGGCAAAGTTTCTTTATAATCATCCTGTATCTTTAATAATATAAATTGCGTTGTGATACATTTTTGATGAGTGATAAGTGATTATTGACATTATTTATCCGTAAAATATAAAACTTATAAACACTCAGTATAAATGCATGAATGCGAATTTTGATACGGAATTTAATAGTATAAGACTATTTTGCATCACTTTTCATACTTTTCATTAAAGTAATGTTATATTACCAGAAAAATGCATTTATGAGGGATTTCTACCAATTATTTCCTTGATAAAATGATTAAATTTGAATGATATAAGTTCTTATAAATTCAATTTAGCAAACAATCAGCCTTACTTTAAAAAAAATTAAATTTAATCTACGTACTTTTTAGTATGTACTTGGTGTCACATAAAAATTAATTGAAACCAAAACAAATATTATTCTTAATTTCCAATATTTTATTCTTAAGAATAGCGTTATTTCTCATTAGACTTTAACTTTATAAAACTATACAAAAAGTTATCAATGTTGATTTGAAGTAAACCATTTTTTATTATCATTATATGCAGTAAATGATGTCAGTTTAAACCCAAAATTTAAGCTTCTTTTATTTAATTAACATTGCGTTACATTCACTATTATATGTATGCTGCTATGTGATGTACAGCAGCTATAATTTCAAATGCAGTTCCTTAAGGAAATTCTCTAAGCAAATATTTAGATTTCGAAATTAATATTTAGAAAACTACTTCCCTTGTTTCCTGCTATGCACACATTTATCAATTGACCGAATAACTTTTGTTAAATTATTGCAGTTTTTTTATTGTAATTATCAACAATCCATATATATTTTTAGTAAGGTAGTTCCACAGCTTATACTAGGACATTCCTAAAGTTTGGTGAGGAAGCCAAAGTTTTTAGGATGATTTGATTCAACTTTTGGAACCTCCAAAACTTAAAGTTAATATTTCAATATTGACAATTATGTGGTTAATTAATTGCCAAATTTGATTGGAAAGCAGAAAATTTAAACTAACAATTGAAAAAGCTAACTATAATATAATTTAAATTATTTTCATATCTTAATATGAAGAATGGTAAATGTATACTAAACCATTGCAAAACTTTTTATAACTAAAAACATGTGATGTGTACTAGAGTATTTAATTTTTAATTTAAACTGATAAATAATAACTAATTGTGATTTTTCAACTAATGGATTTGTCAATGTAATTAAGCAATATGACAAAAAGCATTTAAATTTGACATTTTTATATTCCACTAATATTTTTCAAAACTTACTACAATTAACTAAATTACAGCCAATTCCAATATCCATTGACACAAGTAAATTCATTAATTAATCAGATAAACATTTAAATGAGTCTCTTAACAAATACCTTCGGAACTGAATTAATTATAAAGCTATTCAAAATTGCTCATCATTTTTAGAAAATACAACCTAAATAACTTCTCACGCATAATTGCTTCTAACATTGCATTTTCTTTTATTTTTTTTTATTTTTTAGATATTGTTTAGTCATGTAGATTCGGATGGCTTAATAGCAATTACAACATATTTTTTATTAAATATTGACTAAATTATCGAAATATTTTTTTTAATTGCGAGATAAAAATCAGAATTTATAAAAATAAATCCCAAACACACCTTAATTTCTAAATTAAAAAGTTCCTTCTTAAGAATATTAAAAAAAAAAAAAATCCTTATTTATTATTATAAGACCAAGTTTAAGGGTTCGAGCAACGGCTGAGTTGTCAAATTTCCTTGATGGGAAAATCGTGGTCACGCATGTCGTATGATCATTGTGACATGCAAAAGAAATCTTGAGTACCCATTCGTCTAGAATTATTTTTTTATCTTAGATGCTTTAACATTCACAGTGTTCTCAGATTCCTTAAAATCTGAGTTAGAGAGAGCCTCCTAGATGGTGCTGCAAAAATATGTCTCCAAGTTCTGGGGAATATGCCGAGTCTGCAAAGGCTTATCTTCCAATAAAGCAGCCCCGTTAGAGAAAAAAATATTTTGCCGTTAAAAAACACTCACATTATTAAAATAAAAGATCCCCTTGCCCATTCTAATCATTTTAATGTTCTCAAAACAAAAAGGATGTCAAAAAGAACGCATCATTATTTCTCATAATTCTCTGGTGAATACAGCCTAAGGAGTATGTCACACAGAATCCCGTTTGACATCACTACACACGCTTGAAGATCTTAGTGAAAGAACGTGCTAAGTGACATTTTTGAATATAATTGAGATTTTTGCGTCAATTAACCTATTATTCTATCATTTAAAGGTAACAATTTTCCCTTTATTCGGGAACTTAAGTACAATTTTTACCATTTACAAGCACCGCTTTTAACGGATTTAAGTGTAAAGTAGGGTCATATGGGGGAATTATGGATCAAAAAATCACAACATCCTATTTTTTTTCTAAAGTATGAAAGATAGAAAGATTTAATTTAGCATGGAGTAAGCTTAAATAATTTAGAATTTATTTAAATTATCACTTTACCTAAAACTTAATTATTTTTAGTTTTATTTTAATTATTGAGTGATCAGGAATTACCCCGGGTTTGGGCAATTATGGATCACACATGGGGGAATTATGGATCACCCTTTTTTTAATAGTAATGCATATTAAAAGTAAATTACTTTTTGGTTGCAGTTAAAATATAAATCAAAGCAAACTTTTAAACGCCTAAATTAACTTTTTTATTAATCTTCTTTCTCAGAACAAATTAGACTTTATCGTTTGCTATTTTTTTTTAAACTCGAAGAATAATGATGATCTTTTTTAATAAATTATGACGCAATTTCCCATTTACATTCTTTCGAAAATTCGTTATATATCGTTTGTTAAATTAATTTACAGTTCGAAGTATCTCGAAAGTTTCTCGTAAGCTTAACGAAATGAAACGAGTCAAAATATTGAATAAAAATGCAATTTGCATGTTATTTCAATGTAGATTAAATTTTTTGTTATTTAAATTTTAAATAAACTTTTAATTCGAATTTTTTAATGAAATTTGGAATGCAGCCTAATCTAATTTTTTGCTTCAAAATGACGTATACCACTTAGCTAAAAACACATGAAAAATTAAAAAATATCACTGATCCAGAATTACCCCAGTGATCCAGAATTACCCCAGTAAACTGGGGGATAAATCGATATACCTTTAAAATCATCAAAAAAAATAATTATGAAAACAATTATATCGGAATGAAAAGCTTAGACCTTTTCCTATTGTAAAATAGCACCAACAATATAGTTAGTTCAAATATGTTTCTCCAGTATGGATCTTAAAAAAAAATCATGTTTTTCAAAGACAATCTTTTTTGAAGATGTTTTTATAGTAGTGTAAAAAGTATTTTTTTCTATTATTTGCTGCAGAGTTACATTGTTTTTGAACTTGATATAAGAAAATAGAATGTATAAGGATGACTTTGCATAATTTATTTCTTTTATAAAAATCATTTTTAATCCTTAAAACTTAGTGATCATTATTTACCCCGGAAAGAGAGTGATCCATAATTCCCCCATGTGACCCTAAAAATTTTAAAGCTCATTTTCCCGTTTTTACGCTTTTGTTACTTAGCACGTTCTTCCACTAGGCTCTTCGTTAGTTCTCAAGCGAGAGAAAAGACACCCAACAAACGTTGACTCAAGTACAGTCATTAATGTAGCACAAAACGGTGAAAAGAAAAACGAATAATGAAACTAGCTTCCATAGTTACTATGGTTACCACGGTGGCGGGTTTGGGGATCGCCGATAAATATTCGGTGAGGATTTCAGAATTAATTGTTATCGGACAGTGAAAGTGGACGTATTATTTGAAATAATAATATACTTACTGAAAAGCGCTTATTGACTTATTTTGAATAGAAAAATTATTTCAAAGTAAATATTTGTGATTTTATCACATTTTATTCTTTAACATTTTTGATAAGTGCAAACATTTTATTGACAACTTTAATTTTCTTATTCATAACAGATGTATTACCGATAAAAATAATTAACTTAAACTAGTAGATTTGTATTTAATCAAACTGTAATTGCGAATGACCTATTAATAACCAGATTTAATAAAAGTGATTAAGTAACAAATGGTTTTTTTATCAGTAAACAAATTCTATGGACATTTATAATTGGTGCAAACATTCAATGGCAACTTTAATTTGCTTATTCATAACAAATGTGTTATCTATAAGGTAGTCCAAGCAACGAAGGCTGAAAAAAGGGTCTAGAGGGAAAGTTTTGGAACACAATTTTTGACTTCATAACTTTGTTTAGACTAGTTAGGAGGTAAACATATCAAAAGTCCCCGCCCCTAGCCCCTGTGCTAAAGGGGGGAGGGGGGGTTGAATGTCCCATTTTTCGGTTTTTCGCTTATATCTCGAAAACTATGAGTTCTAGCTATATAATTGTAATACACAAAATGAAAGCTGATTAAATTTGCTACAAGCTGCACCCCTCAAGTGTTTTAATATCTTGTATAGTTTTCGAGATATCCGCTCTTGAAAGTCAGTAATTTTGGAGAAAACACATTTTCCCTCTTTTTTGACCGGATAACTCTTCAATAATGCACCGAAACACTAAATTTTGGCCCTAGATTGGTAGAGAATTTAATGCTTTTCAATAATATATCATATTTTACTATTTTATCTATTTTCCTTCAAATTTTAAAGCGGTTTCAGTGTTGAGTGAAGATTGTACTGAAAGTCCCATAGAGCTAATGCATAAGTTTTGAAATCGCAACTTTTGGAAAACAATTTATTTGCCATGTTATTCCATTTTCACAAGGTATAAGAATCATCATAACATCAATTTAACACAAAATTGAAAAGAAAATAACATCTGGTTATTTAATTATTAATTAATAAAGTTTTAAAATAGTGGCGCCATCTGCTGTATATGTTTGAAATTTTAAAACTTCAAAAATATATAATTAAATAACTAGATAATATTTTTGATTCATTTCGATGTTATGTTGATTCCCGTACCTGGATAAAAAGGCCTAACATGGCAAAGCAATACATCTGTGGAAGTTGTTATTCCAAAACTAATGCATTAGCTCTATCGGACTGACAACCCCTCTTATGTACACTTATTCTATACTGAACGTCTAAATAACACTGATACTCATTTTGTAGGCACGTTATTACTTTAATATTTTATCTATTTTAATTCATTCGTCAAACACCAGTGGGAAAACTGTCAGATGCTATTCATGTTCTTCATCTTCGGAGTCAATTTGAGGGACCCCATTGATGCTATTCCAATGGTAAGTTTGGCATGCTCTAGGACCTTTGAGGCTTGCTATTTTTGCTGCTACACTTGAGCTGGCAGAGTATTTCTTACATCATCCGAACATAATTTTCAGAACATCGTCAGGTGCTGCTGCTAACTCACTGTGCACTGGGACCAGCAGAAGAGCTATCGACTCAAGAAGTCGCAGTCGGTTGATATCCTTTTCACTGAAGACACCAAGATAAACGTCAAACAAGATGATTTTCTGTCGAACAATTTAAATAAAATGGTCTCATCAACATACTTAAGGTGTAGCTTGACGACAATTGAATGTAGGACCCTTCGAGCAGAAAGGGATGTGGACGTTTTGATAGTGGATACGGCATACGGCTGTGATAATGTCGGAAATGATACAGATACTTATTTTGCTGGCACGTTGTTATACTTTCATATTTTGTGTAGACCTTACAGTCCTCTTGATGGCTACAGCTGATGTGCATAAGGACATCGGTTTCATAAAGCCTGGACGTGGGAAGACAAAGGATTTTTTATTCTCATCCCAAGAGTTACAGCAACTGGGTTTAGGACGTGCTATTTTTGCAAACACAATAGCTGGATGCGACACTACATCTTTCACATTTCGAAAAAGCGGGATCGCATTTGTGAAGTTGTGTACGAAGTCGTCAAAAGTCCAGAAAGCAGCAGCGGTCTTTTCATACCCTTCCTTAACCACACATCAGGTACAAAAGGCAGGCAATACCTGCATCTTGAGGTGTTATGGGGCTCCAACGAAAGAGGCCTTCCCCAATGCCACAGGTATAATTCACTCTTGAAATCCGGAGCCCTCATCAAGCCTGATATATCGTCTTCTTCCCACCGAGGAAGCAGTAAAACAGTATTTCCTCTGAATATTACACCAAGATGGGCTGTGGCAGGGAAATGACCTGCCTCCTCTTGTGTATGATTGGAAGATTGAGAATAACTGCCTGATGGTCAAAGTGCACTGTGAGTTAGCAGCAGCATCTGACAATATTATGAAAATAATTTTCTGCAGAAACATGAAAGTCTGTGCCAGCTCAAACTGGTAGCTGTAAAAAATCAAGTCTCAAATGTTCCTCAGAATGCTTAAATTCCCAGGGGACTAGCCTCAAAAGGGTCTCTCAAGTTGACTCCGAAGATGAAGAAGAACATGGGGGTCACCTGACCGTTTTCCCACTGGAGTTCGAGGAATGAAATAAAATAGATAAAATATTAAAGTAACAACGTGCCTGACTTATGACTAGTCATATAAGTCATAACAACGTGCCTACAAAATGAGTATCAGTGTTATTTAGACGTTCAGTATAGAATAAGTGTACAAAAGAGGGGTTGTCAGTCCGATAGAGCTAATGCATTAGTTTTGGAATAACAACTTCCACAGATGTATTGCTTTGCCATGTTAGCCCTTTTTATCCAGGTACGGGAATCAACATAACATCGAAATGAAACATATTTGAAACAAAAATATTATCTAGTTATTTAATTATATATTTTTGAAGTTTTAAAATTTCAAACATATACAGCAGATGGCGCCACTATTTTAAAACTTTATTAATGAATAATTAAATAACCAGATGTTATTTTCTTTTCAATTTTGTGTTAAATTGATGTTATGATGATTCTAATACCTTGTGAAAATGGAATAACATGGCAAATAAATTGTTTTCCAAAAGTTGCGATTTCAAAACTTATGCATTAGCTCTATGGGACTTTCAGTACAATCTTCACTCAACACTGAAACCGCTTTAAAATTTGAAGGAAAATAGATAAAATAGTAAAATATGATATATTATTGAAAAGAATTAAATTCTCTACCAATCTAGGGCCAAAATTTAGTGTTTCGGTGCATTATTGAAGAGTTATCCTGTCAAAAAAGAGGGAAAATATGGGGGGAGAAGTGTTTTCTCCAAAATTACTGACTTTCAAGAGCGGATATCTCGAAAACTATACAAGATATTAAAACACTTGAGGGGTGCAGCTTGTAGCAAATTTAATCAGCTTTCATTTTGTGTATTACAATTATATAGCTAGAACTCATAGTTTTCGAGATATAAGCGAAAAACCGAAAAATGGGACATTCAACCCCCCCTCCCCCCTTTAGCACAGGGGCTAGGGGCGGGGACTTTTGATATGTTTACCTCCTAACTAGTCTAAACAAAGTTATGAAGTCAAAAATTGTGTTCCAAAACTTTCCCTCTAGAACTCTTCGTTGCCTGGACTAAGGATAATTAACTTAAACTATTAAATTTATATTTAATCAAAATGCTATTTGGAAAATCTATTATTAATCGAATTTAATAAAAGTGTTTAAATAAAAAAGGATTTTCACCAATAAACAAATGAGCTTATGTGGCGTTGTGCTTTTCTCGTACCGGGGCTGCTTCAGGTTGCGTCCCGTGGCTTTGGTAGCGATCGTTGCTTAGCACTAGAGCTGCGTGATGCCCTGGAGCAGTCCCAAGGAAACTAGCTAATTTTGTTACTATTGGCATCGTTATTAAGTTTCCGGCCACGCACTGTAAAAGCGGTCGAAGCCGATGTATTTTCCCTCTTTCTTTTCCGTCTCGTGCACTCCCCCCGCTGGCCAGGATTTTATTTTAATCTTCCTGAATGTTTTAGTCAATCTTTGAAAATTTAAATTTGAAATATTAACATAGTAAATTGGAAATTAAAATCTCCGATTTAACATCTACGCTTGTGTTGTGTCTTCTGTAAACATTGACCGTATCGAGCGAAAAAGATGGTTACTGAAGTTTAAGCAACGCAGTACTAAAGCTGGTGACCCGGACGTGCCACGGGACGCAACCTAAAGCAGCCCCGGTACAAAACAAGCACAGCGCCACTCACTCCCCCTTCAGTCGGGTTACAGACGAATGCAAAATAAAATTCCGGCCAGCGCGCTGGCCGGAATTTTATTTTGCGTGCACGTTTTATTTCTCGTGCACTCCCCCCGCTGCAGCGGGGGGAGTGCACGAGACGGAAAAGAAAGAGGGAAAATCAGAGACATAACATAGAGTGGACTGCGCATTTGCAAACCTAAAGTGTCCTAAACATCTAACTTACACAGTCACATGACTGTGTCGCGTTTGGCTCGCATCTATGGCGAGTTTACCATTTGGCGAGTTTTTCCACAACGACCTGAACACAGAGGCCGACAATCTAATGTTATGATAAAGAAGCTTGGAAAGGAGCAAGGATGAATCGCTAGTATTTTAAGATCCTCTTAATAGATATCGGATTATTTCTTTGATTTTGTGCGTCTATTTAAGATTACTTGAACAATTGAATGTGGACTTTTTATTAAAAATTAATTTAAAAAAACATTAGTAGGTTTATGTAGAGTGTTGCTGTGATATAAGTTGGTTATTGACATGGTAAATATTTTCTGCCGTCTCTATAACTTTCGTTCTAACGGGCCGATTTAAAAAAAAAATCAAATATATATATTTTTAATATTGCTTATTCCTTTATTTCACCTGTAATAAATCAACTTTCTAAAACACATCAATGTATTCCAAATTCAACAAATGCTCTACTTTTTAAATATAAATAACTCAAAAACTACGATTGCAAAAACAGGTTTCGTTTTGACCAAATTGTAAAAAAAATATTCTACTTCTAAGCTGTCAAGTTCAGACCATTAATTTAATTGACTTGGCCCAAAATATTTATTATAATTAGAGTTCTAACAACGTTGATTTAATCATGAATATGATTCTTCTGTATAAAAGAGCTTTTAGAATAAATTCCCTCGATAGAAATTATAGTTTATGAAGAACACACAATTGCTAAAAGTATGCAGAACTAAATAAATTTTATCCGTGAAATGTGACTAATACTTTTTTATACCCCTCTTTACAATTAGGAATTCACAAGCATTTGGCATCTTGCACAAAACGTTACTGAATTAAGAGTAGGGGAGAGTGTTGTACCTTGGGACGCTTGTACCTTGGGACACTGACAATTTCTAAGAATGTATTGGCAATATTCATACATTGTTTATTTCTAATAGTAGCCTTAACCAACAGACATCATCATAATAAAATTTAACACTAGCATCATTGAATTGATGAAATGGTGACAAAAAATAATATTTCATTACCTCAAAGTAAATATTTTTCTCATTCTAATATAATTTTTTACCTTAATACTCTTACAAAAAGTCAACTGCATTTTATTTTCTTCATAAAAGAGAAGATTTTAAAATATTTTGGTTATGAGAAAATAATGATAATGCATTTGGATTGGCCACTATCTTGCTTTTATTTAAACCATGTAGTGTGTTGTACCTTGGGACAGTATTAATAATTTGATTAAATTCTTAATAATTTGGATAAATAAAAATATCTTTATTATTTATTTTAAGAGTAATTCCACAAAACATGTAAAATACAACTCAGCTTTGTTTTGGATATATTTTATAATGATTGAAGTTTGAAAATATAATTCTGGCAACACCTGATAAATCTTTTTCCTTCCGTGTGATGAAATGTTCTAAAGAGCACATTTTCTGATGTATTTTGAAATACAGTTTGTTTCCTGACACAAATTAGTTCAAGTGTATGACTATTGACTGAATAATAAACCATGTCCCAAGGTACAACATCATGTTGTACCTTGGGACAGTTTATCATCTCTACTTTAAATGAGAGGCAATTTTTTAATTTCAAGCTGCCAGAATTAAAAAAAATATATTATAGAGGAATATATTGGTGTGTTCAAATGCTGCTTTGAAATTTTTATTTTGGCAATAGTTATCGAAGAAAAAATTAAAATGTAAAAATTGTCCCAAGGTACAACACTCTCCCCTACAACATTCACGATTGTTAACATGCTCAGAGAGATTAAAAGAATGTAATTAAATATTAATCATAAAAGCCAAAAGAGAAAAATACCAACAATGCTCAAAAAATCGTCTGCAAAAACATTAAAAAAAATTCAAGCTGCCGTGATTGGTAGAAACCCACGTGACTTGGATATTGATGGTAGTCTTCACTTCGGTTTGCTAGCTGATATTCAGGTCTTGCGACAATTTGGAATAGTTCGTAACGAAACGGTTGCGTTAAGTTGCCATATGTAACAACCTTTCCCCTCTTGGCGATTTATGATGTTTAGGACATAATGCTTATCTGCAAGGAATGGCGTTTTTTTAGAAAAAAAACTGGTTCTCTATTTTCCATCGGGTTTTCCCTAAAAAAAAACGGTTTTCGGTTCCGAAGGGCCTTATTAAAAAAAACCGGTTTTCAGTCAAAACTGGGACCACCGGTTTTTTGAAAACCGGTTTTGATTTTCCATCCCTAAGCTGCTTTACTATGAATGCGCAGTCCACTCTATGTTATGTCTCTGCTTCGGCCGCTTTTACAGTGCGTGGCCGGAAACTTAATAAAGATGCCAATAGTAACAAAATTAGCTAGTTTCCTTGGGACTGCTCCAGGGCATCACGCAGATCTAGCGCTAAGCAACGATCGCTACCAAAGCCACGGTTAAATTTTAAAATTTTAATTTTAAATAAAAAGTGATCGTTTATTTAATTTTAAGTAATATTAAATAACCACACATATTTAATAAATTTTTACTACTTGAAGTAACGAAATATAATATGTATAACATGGTTCTCCTGTAGACTCGCTTTTAAAAGAAAACACACACACTGCATGTGTGTTAAAATAAAATACAATACTTTCAATTAACTAAAACTGTACTATTTTATAGTTGCTTAGTCAATAAAACTCTTTCGAATGTTAAAGGTTTTTGAAATCACGTAATTAAATAACTTATACAAATATTTGTTTTATCTACATTTGAAATCATTGTATTTTCTGTCTAAAATCATTTTTTTACGTTATGTATTAAATATATAAAAATGTTACTTGGAGTAATAGAAAAAGTAAATCTCTTTGGTATCATATAAAATGTAACTCTCTTTTTAGAATGATAAATATTATGTCCGAAGAGATAAATAATGCTAAAATAATAAATTTTCTAATTTTTTTTACAATTTTGTAAAGAGTTTAATCAAACAAATTTATAGTTTTAAAGTGTTATAAATTTAGAAAATTTAAATTATGTTTAATCCTTGATTTAGGCATATGGCCATTATGGCATATAGTATCGGAAGTAATGATTACTCAAGTAACATCCGACTATTTATAACATTCAATATAGTCAAATTGAATTCATGAGTTTCAGTAATGAAACAAATAAAAAATCATTTTTAACTGCACGAAAAATATATCTATATAATATCCTAGAATTTTATAAAAGAACACTACACTTAGCTTTTATAAAGATAATATGAATTACTTTATCAAGACACGAAATCCGATTATAGTCCAATCAATTATAATTATCTGTATTTAAAGTAAAGATATTTTATAAGTAGTTTTGAGTATTTAGACTAAAATGTATTAATTTATTACTTGAATAATTACAAAAAATTACAATTGAAAGATTATTTTCAAAATGTGGACTATGAATCCTATTTTGTATAGTTTAAAAAAAAAGTCATTTATTTTACTTTAAGTCATGTCCTTATCTATTATTTTTGTAAATTTTGCGTACAAATTAAATTTTAAATTATTATTATATTTAATTATGTGCTATAGTATATACTATCGCATTTGTTAATATTTGGAAAAGTTTTTTTTTTTTTTAATTCGTTGTTTGCGCCACCTTGTGCCTTGTCAATCCTGGCTAAAGTTTTTTGTTATGTTATGATCAATATGCAACTGTTTTTTTAAGTTGCTTTTACAGTCTTGAGCCCCTTGGCGACCAATATAATTAGCTAAATAAAGTTACGAGCTTTTCTCCCTCCATTTAAACATTAAGTAAATATTTCTCGTATCATTCATAAAACATTTTCCTAATTAAGTATAATTTTGTCAAAAATTTGCTGTCATTGTGATGGTGCTTACTTGTTTCGCTGTATTGTCGATTTGAAATTAAATCTGAAATTTATCTGCCCGAAGGCCATCTCAGTTTTTAACCCGTAAAGATTTTTTTTTTAATTTGTTAAAATAACCACGATTTTGGTAAGTAAAACAACGCACCACATTTTTTGAGGAATTTGAAAGCATAGAATAGAGCGCAGGATTGTCGTGAAATTCTTTTAAGAATGTGTGAATTCATTCAAGAATATAGAACAGTTTTAGTTCTACTGAAAAAAAATGTGGTCTTATACTGTGCTAAGTGACATTTTTGAATATAATTGAGACTTTTTCGTCAATTAACCTATTATTCTATCGTTTAAAGGTAGCAATTTTACCTTTATTCAGGAACTTAAGTACTATTTTTACCATTTGCAAGCACCGCTTTTAACGGATTTAAGTGTAAAGTAAAAATTTTAAATCTCATTATCCCGATTTTACGCTTTTGTTAGTTAGCACGTTCTTCCACTAAGCTCTTCGTTAGTTCTCAAGCGAGAGAAAAGACACCCAACAAACGTTGACTCAAGTACAGTCATTAATGTAGCACAAAACGGTGAAAAGAAAAACGAATAATGAAACTAGCTTCCATAGTTACTATGGTTACCACGGTGCCACGTTTGGGGATCGCCGATAAATATTCGGTGAGGATTTCAGAATTAATTGTTATCGGACAGTGAAAGTGGACGTATTATTTGAAATAATAATATACTTACAGAAAAGCGCTTATTAACTTATTATTTAACTTATGGAAAAATTATTTCAAAGTAAATATTTGTGATGTTATCACATTTTATTCTTTAACATTTTTGATAAGTGCAAACATTTTATTGACAACTTTAATTTTGTTATTCATAACAGATGTATTACCGATAAAAATAATTAACTTAAACTAGTAGATTTGTATTTAATCAAACTGTAATTGCGAATGACCTATTAATAACCAGATTTAATAAAAGTGATAAAGTAACAAAGGGTTTTTTTATCAGTAAACAAATTCTATGGACATTTATAATTGGTGCAAACATTCAATGGCAACTTCAATTTTCTTATTCATAACAAATGTGTTATCTATAAGGATAATTAACTTAAACTATTAAATTTATATTTAATCAAAATGCTATTTGGAAAATCTATTATTAATCGAATTTAATAAAAGTGTTTAAATAAAAAAGGATTTTCACCAATAAACAAATGAGCTTATGTGGCGCTGTGCTTGTTTCGTACCGGGGCTGCTTCAGGTTGCGTCCCGTGGCTTTTGTAGCGATCGTTGCTTAGCACTAGAGCTGCGTGATGCCCTGGAGCAGTCCCAAGGAAACTAGCTAATTTTGTTACTATTGGCATCGTTATTAAGTTTCCGGCCACGCACTGTAAAAGCGGTCGAAGCCGATGTATTTTCCCTCTTTCTTTTCCGTCTCGTGCACTCCCCCCGCTGGCCAGGATTTTATTTTAATCTTCCTAAATGTTTTAGTCAATCTTTGAAAATTTAAATTTTAAATATTAACATAGTAAATTGTAAATAAAAATCTCCGATTTAACATCTACGCTTGTGTTGTGTCTTCTGTAAACATTAACCGCATCGAGCAAAAAAGATGGTTACTGAAGTTGAAGCAACGCAGTACTAAAGCTGGTGACCCGGTCGTATAACGGGACGCAACCTGAAGCAGCCCCGGTACGAAACTAGCACAGCGCCACTCACTCCCCCTTCAGTCGGGTTACAGGCGAATGCAAAATAAAATTCCGGCCAGCGGGGGGAGTGCACGAGACGGAAAAGAAAGAGGGAAAATCAGAGACATAACATAGAGTGGACTGCGCATTGGCAAACCTAAAGTGTCCTAAACATCTAACTTACACAGTCACATGATTGTGTCGCGTTTGGCTCGCATCTATGGCGAGTTTACCATTTGGCGAGTTTTTCCACAACGACCTGAACACAGAGACCGACAATCTAATGTTATGATAAAGAAGCTTGGAAAGGAGCAAGGATGAATCACTAGTATTTTAAGATCCTCTTAATAGATATCGGATTATTTCTTTGATTTTGTGCGTCTGTTTAAGATTACTTGAACAATTGAATGCGGACTCTTTATTAAAAATTAATTTAAAAGAACATTAGTAGGTTTATGTACAGTGTTGCTGTAATATAAGTTGGTTATTGACATGGTGAATATTTTCTGCCGTCTCTATAACTTTCGTTCTAACGGGCCGCTTTTAAAAAAATCAAATATATATTTTTATAATATTGGTTATTCCTTTATTTCACCTGTAATAAATCAACTTTCTAAAACACATCAATGTATTCCAAATTCAACAAATGCTCTACTTTTTAAATATAAATAACTCAAAAACTACGATTGCAAAAACAGGTTTCGTTTTGAAAAAAAATGTAAAAAAAATATTCTACTTCTAAGCTGTCAAGTTCAGACCATTAATTTAATTGACTTGGCCCACAATATTTATTATAATTAGAGTTCTAACAACGTTGATTTAATCATGAATATGATTCTTCAGTATAAAAGAGCTTTTAGAATAAATTCCCTCGATAGAAATTATAGTTTATGAAGAACACACAATTACTAAAAGTATGCAGAACTAAATAAATTTTATCCGTGAAAGTGTGACTAATACTTTTTTATACCCCTCTTTACAATTAGGAATTCACAAGCATTTGGCATCTTGCACAAAACGTTACTGAATTAAGAGTACAACATTCACGATTGTTAACATGCTCAGATAGATTAAAAGAATGTAATTAAATATTAATCATAAAAGCCAAAAGAGAAAAATACCAACAATGCTCAAAAAATCGTCTGCAAAAACATTAAAAAAAATTCAAGCTGCCGTGATTGGTAGAAACCCACGTGACTTGGATATTGATGGTAGTCTCCACCTCGGTTTGCTAGCTGATATTCAGGTCTTGCGACAATTTGGAATAGTTCGTAACGAAACGGTAGCGTTAAGTTGCCATATGTAACAACCTTTCCCCTCTTGGCGATTTATGATGTTTAGGACATAATGCTTATCTGCAAGGAATGGCGTTTTTTTAGAAAAAAAAACTGGTTTTCTATTTTCCATCGCTTTTTCCCTAAAAACCGGTTTTCGGTTCCGAAGGGCCTTATACAAAAAAAACCGGTTTTCAGTCAAAACCGGGACCACCGGTTTTCAGTCAAAACCGGGACCACCGGTTTTCAGTCAAAACCGGGACCACCGGTTTTTTGAAAACCGGTTTTGATTTTCCATCCCTAAGCTGCTTTACTATGAATGCGCAGTCCACTCTATGTTATGTCTCTGCTTCGGCCGCTTTTACAGTGCGTGGCCGGAAACTTAATAAAGATGCCAATAGTAACAAAATTAGCTAGTTTCCTTGGGACTGCTCCAGGGCATCACGCAGCTCTAGCGCTAAGCAACGATCGCTACCAAAGCCACGGGACGCAACCTGAAGCAGCACCGGTACGAAACAAGCACAGCGCCACACTTACATAAGAACACAAAGCATTTTTTTTTCAACACCATTCGATAAACTAAACGGTATTTTGATAGTTTGTGTCACTTGAAATTTCAGTGATTTCTAAAACTATAAATTCAATAACACATTTTAAAATGTTAACAAAATATATGCATTATTCAATCTTGACACAACAACAAGCGAAAAGTTACGAAAATTTATTTTAAGGGCTCCAAATGGACTGTCATCAATACACTTAACCCTATACGTGCTGTCCATTCGATGTTTTAAACACTAGACTAGCAAGATCCTTAAAACCCGATCAACTCCCTCAATCGGAAGTTCGAAATCCTTGCCTAAAATTGATTTTTTAACTATATGACCTACTGCTGTCATAAGCATCAAAAAATCAAATATTGAACATCTTGAGGTGTTTTTTCAGATAGTTTTTTTATAATATTTTTTATGTAATTATTATATTTTTTGAAATTTTATGCACTTTACAAGATTGAATGAAAATAATATCCTAAAAATTTAACAATTAGTCAATTTTATCACAAACAAATTCATTAATATATTTTAGCGCTTGGTGCCACCACTGTTTTAAAACACAAAAACTAGAAAAGTTATGCATAACTGGTTATCTAACCTATTCTATTTTCAGGATATCAAACAAAACTTTTTGAAATTTAATTTAAAAGACAATTACAATAATAAGTAAAAATATGAGCCAAAACTTTATTTTAAAAGTGAAAATGGCAAAAACGTTTATGTCCGATATACCAGATGCCAGGTCTGAAGGAGTTAAGACTATTTTCTAAAAGTACGTCGTCACTCTCTAGTACACTTTATTTCTTACACGAATTCTAGCAAAATATATGCAAGTCAACTATTTATTTAAAAAAAGCAACAGTTTTTAAACCGGAAATTTAGTAATAAAACAATTAAAACTCTTAAAAATCATAACATCAATACAAAGCATTACTAAATGCTAAAAGAGGAAGATTTAAATTCCTTTAGATATAATTATTAAGTCTAGACCTTGTCTGTTCAATAAGTTATTGCTTTAAACCACATTTACATTGTTCACAAAATTCCCTTTTAAGGGTAATTTTATATTTTAAAATTGTTCTTAAACGTATACATCGTATAATTGAACTTTCTATCACCTGCTTAAATCCCAGCCATTTGAGAACATTTTGGGGATAAGGAAAAATTATTAAACTTAAAACATTACAAAATGTCAAAAGCTTGAATTTGCTGTGAACAATGGTCAAACAGATCTATGTCAATAAAGACAAAATTTTATTCATATCCATTAATGGATTTCAAATCGACAAAATGAGTATATTCACTAATGGATGGATTGAAACGAATATTCTACTGAAAAGTCATAATAACTACTAACTCAAAAGTAAACTATGTTTATAAAAGCCAGGTGGTATTTTAAAACAATAGGTCCTTTTTAAGAAAGAAACTGAATTAATAGTTAAGTAAACAAAGGCAATGTTTCCACCGTTCCAACCTTGTAAAACAAAGATGGGATCATTTTATAAAGAGAAATTTGGAAACAAATCTTTTTCCAACGTTAAGGCCAAAGTTACCTTCCATGGCCAAAGTTACCCGCTTCTGCTGCAGCTAACATGCTTCTAATGAACATACTAAAAATCGCAACCCGTACTGTTACGCAAAATGATTTTTTCTGCTTTTTTTTTGCACATATCTTGAAAAAACTATGCCTCAACCCTTGACGACCGTGCTATCGTGATCTGCGGGTATAAAAGCATTCTCAAACTCTTCAAAAATATCCATACCGGTAGCACAGCGCCTCGAACCATTCGTTATTTGGTATAAAAAAAATACTTTTGTTTTAAGAGTTGCTTGCATAGGGCCTTTTAACGGATTTTTTTCATTAAACTAAAAATATAGACTCATAATTTTAAATAAGAGCCATCTGACCGCCGATCTTAAAAAATCATAGTAAATCCGATGCAAGTTCGAACTGACCTGCAGTTGAGGAATTTTTTCTAAACCTTAAAAAAATATGCGCTTGCAAAAGCAATGAATCCAAATAGTATTAAACTCTACTCTGCTAAAACAAAATCCTCCTTACCCCTTTTCGTTTTGCGATTGATCGTTGCAAAGGGGCAAGACAGAGAAATTGTGAGACTTAGGTTTCGACCGAAAATTTGTCTGAATGACCTACAGCCAGATAAATTACAGTTCAGTATCAAAATCTACAGTCCTCCGAAGGCTAAAAGCAAGTAATTTCTCTATAAATCATAAAAATTGTAATTGTCGACGCTTGAAAGCACGTGACTATACACACGGCATTCAGACAATCAGAAACGTCAGAAATCGCGGAAAGTAAGTGTAGGCCGGTGTGCTTGTTTTTCCAGGCTTGCTTCAGGTTGCATTCCGTGTCTTGTCGAGAAAGTTTCTTAGAGCTATAGCTACGTGATGCCCTAGGGCTAGTCCCCAACGGAAGCTAGCTTAGTTTCAAACTATTGTATCGTCTTAGAGATTCCGGCCACGGTCTAAAAACCATAATGGGCGCCCGATGGCCGAGTTGGAAAGGATGCATCGCAGGCCAGCAGTCTTGCGTGCTGTAAACGGGCGCGGGTTCGATTCCCGCCCTTCGCCTAGGGTGTATTTCCTCTCTTTGGACAGTAAAAAATCTTTCTTGTCTGTCTTATTGACGAAGAACTTAAAAGCGACCACTGAGCAAGCACCACAAGTCGGAATATATTATGAAAATACCCCCCCCCCCCCCTACCCGTATAACCATAGAGTTAGGAAAGAGAATAGATGCGGTCCTATACGTATGTGTGCAGTAGCGCAGAAAATAAGCAGGCTGGAGGGCGGGTGCATCTTGGGATACTCAGTGACAGTTCCATAGTTTCGACTACGATTGTTATGCGCGGTAGCTGTAAACTGCTAAAGCGGTGCATCGTGGGTTACCGAAGTGCCGTTTGTTATAGCATTAGCATCGAAACACGCTGACAACCTTGCTTCAATAAATTTGAATTGATAGACCCAAAAGGACATTAAATAGAATGGACTGCGCTTGCAATAGTAAAGCCCCCAGCTTAGGGATGGAAAACTTAAACCGTTTTTTAAAACCGTTATTTTGGCCCCGGTTTTGACCAGAAAAAAAAGTTTTTTATAAGCCGTCTGAACCGGAAACCGGTTTTTTTAGGGAAAAAACCGACGGAACTCTTTTTTTCTCAAACCCATTGCAAATTAGCATTAATGTCCAAACATCACAAATCGCCAAAAGGTGAAAGGTTCTACATATGGCAACTTAACGTTACCGATGCGTTAACGAAATATCGAAATTGTCTGCCAGACCTGAATATCAGCCTGCCAGCCGAAGTAGCGACTTGCAGCCGATTTCCCAAGTTCAGGTGGGTTCAAACATCACAGTCGCTTGGTGTTTTTTTTAATGTTTTTGCAGACGATCTTTTGCGCAAATTTCTGTTTTTTTTCATCTGGCTTTATAAATAAATCTTTAATTACATTCTTTAATCTCTGAGCATGTAAACAATCGTGAATGTCTAATTCAGTAACGTTGTGCAATATGCCAATGCTTGTGCAATTCCTAAAAAAAAAAAATTGTCTAGAGAGGTAAAAAAAAGGGATTTGGTCACACAACCCCTTTCACAAAGTAAAATTTATAAAAGTTCGCATACTTTTAAGTAATTGCGATCTTTATAAACTATACTTTCAATCGGGTAAATTCATTCTATTCTACAAAGCTCTTTTATACTGAAGAATCAAATTCAAAGATTAAGTCAACGTTGTTAGAATTCTAATTATAATTAATCTTTTGGCGGTAGCAGAAAAAACTGCTTAAAGCGGTGCATCTTGGGCTACCTCTTGCCGGTTGTTATGAGCAGTAGCTCGAAAAACCTGACAACCTTTGCTTCAATAAATTTGAATTGATAGACCCAAAGACATTAAATCGAATGGACTGCGCTTCAAAAGAAAAGCATCTTAGGATGGAAAAACCAGCATTAAATTAATGGTCTGGAAATTGGCAGCTTAGAAGTAGAATATTTTTGGTACAACTTGTAATAAAAAACTGTTTTCAAATCGTAGTTTTGAGTTATTTATAATTTAACCCTTTCAGAACCCCAGTGATGCCGTTTGGAATCATCACTTCAAAATTTTTTTTCAAATGTTTATGTCCCGTTATGACATCCTAACACACATCAATTCGATTCTTCACACTTTGTTCTATAATACAATATTATTATTATTATCACACTAGAAAGTCAGAAACACTATTTTTTTTATTTATTTAGAAAAAAGCTAAGAAGCGTTTCACCTGATATTAGAAAGTTCACATTCAGTTCCACATATATTAAAACACAATTTTAAAACTATTCAGTTAAAATAATTATTATATTTTAATAAAATGGTCAGATACCTTAAAATATATAACTCGAAGGTTTTTAGGAAAATATATTTTTTTATTTTGTTTTTTTCCACAGTAACACCATTTTTGGCACAATTCAAACCATATAAAAATAAAGTAAATTTTTTCTATGGAAATCTTATTTTGTGCCTAAAATAAGCTTATTTTGTGAATATCAGATGCTTCTGTAGTGTAGTAAATTTTTGGACTAGAAAGTTTAAAAAGTCAACATTGGATTGAATTTGAAATATATTGATGAGTTTTAAAAAACTGGATATATTCCATTTAAACAAAGGAATAAAAAACAAAATTTTCAAAAAGAACTATTGATTTTTTAATGCGCAGATCCCTTCCTATTTAAAAAATCTTTAGATCGACCCCTTTGTTCCTACTATCTTAACTCTATGGTAAAAACAGCCGAAGCCGATGCAATCTCCCTTTTCGGTCTGGCGCACTCTCCCCGCGGTTGGGCACCTTTTAACTAATATATCTTCCCGAATGTTCGAATTACTTTTTCAGTATGAAATTAAAAATGATTGAATTAGTAAACAGGAAATGAATCACAAATTCATTTTCGTTGAAAATGTTTTTTGTGAAGATAAAACGCACTGGAGCCCATCGTGGTAACTAAAATAAGCTTAAGATTTTTGACGTCATCGCATCGACCAATCAAAACGTCTTTAAACTGGTAAAGAATAATTTATGTTTAATGAGCAGGAAGCATGTTATTTAATTCAATCAGATTGTATAGATGAGTATTC